>JADLZK010000143.1:0-31878 GCA_015847255.1 Hyparrhenia diplandra
CGTGTCGCTCCTCTTCTTTTTGTTTTGCACGTGTAGGTCTAATAATGTAGATTTTCATGGAATTCCAAGATTTCACTCTAAACAAGTGCTACTTTGAGGCCTATGACAAGTGATTCTTAGAAAAACTCTCTAATGGTCCACTTGTTCAAATTTAGAATTTCTAGGTGAGGTATTTTATTCCACAACCGCTGAAAAAGTCTAGCTCTATCTCTATAATGATTGGAAACTTCTTTGTTTTGTGTTGTTCCCCTTTTCTTTGCTTTTGGTACGTAGGTCGCATTACGTATTCTTTCGATGGAATTCCAAGATTTCACTCTAAAATAAAGAGCTACTTTTTGGAGGCCTATATGCGATTCCTAGAAAATCCTCTCGATAGTCCATAATTTGTTCAAATTTTAGGTTCTTTCTAGGGTGAGGCATTTGATTCCACAAATCAAAAAAAGTTTAGCTCGATTTTATAACCGGATTGGAAACTTCTTCTTGTCGCTTTGAGTTCACGCTGAAATCAGCGCGCGAGCAGTCCCAATAATGTCGCATGAAACATATTTTAACGGTTGGGGAACGCAAATGTAAGATCATCCTACCATCACCCAACCTATCCACCCTAACTTCCTATATGCCTTTTAGGTACGTTCCCTTCTTGTTTGATGCATTAATAACCGACTATAGAGATTTTCAATGGAATTCTAAGATTTCCTCTAAACAAGTGTTTTACTGGGGACTATGACAAGTGATTCTTAGAAAAACTCTCTAATAGTCCACTTGTTCAAATTTAGGTTCTCTAGGGTGAGGCATTTTGATTCCACAAGCTGCCAAAAGTCTAGCTCGATTCTATAACGGATTGGAAATTTCTCTTTATTTTTGAGTTCCTTATTTGAAATCGGTATGAGTAGTCCCTAATGTCACATGCGAAACATATACTGACAACGGTTTGGGAACCCAATGTGGTGATCCTACCATCATCTAACCTATATCTCCCTAACTTCCTATGTACCTTAGTGGTTCCCCTTCTTGTTTTAGAGTGCATTTATGTTGACCTGAGAGGAGATTTTAAGGATGGAATTCAAGATTTCACTCTAAACAAGTGCTACTTTGAGGCCTATGACAAGTGATTCTTGAAAAACTCTCTAATGGTCCACTTGTTCAAATTTAGGTTCTCTAGGATGAGGCATTTGATTCCACAACCGCCAAAAAGTCTAGCTTCGATTTTATACAGGATTGGAAACTTCTCTTTGTTTTGAGTTCCACTTGTTGAAATCGCCTTGCGATCCCCTAATGTCATGCTCTACATATTTTAACGGTTGGGGAGCAATGTAATTGATCCTACCATCATCTAACCTATCCACCCTAACTTCCTATGTATCTTTTCGTATCGTTCCCCTTCTTGTTTGATGCGTAGGCCGACCATAGAGATTTTTCAATGGAATTCAAGATTTCCTCTAAACAAGTGCTACTTTGAGGACTATGACAAGTGATTCTTAGAAAAACTCTCTAATGGTCCACTTGTTCAAATTTAGGTTCTCTAGGGTGAGGCATTTGTTTCTACACCCGCCAAAAAGTCTAGCTTTCGATTCTATACTTAGATTGGAAACTTCTCTTTGTTTTGAGTTCACTTGGCGAAATCATGTCGATCCCTAATGTCACATGCGAGAAACATATTTTAGCGGTTGGGGAGCATAATGTAATTGATCCTACCATCATCTAACCTATCCACCCTAACATCCTATGTACCTTTGAAGATGTGGTTCCCCATCTTGTTTGGTGCGTATGTCGACCTGAGATTTTCGATGGAATTCAAGATTTCACTCTAAACAAGTGCTACTTTGAGGCCTATGACAAGTGATTCTTAGAAAAACTCTCTAATGGTCACTTGTTCAAATTTAGGTTCTCTAGGATGAGGCATTTGATTCCACAACCGCCAAAAGTCTAGCTTCACGTTCTATAGGGGATTGGAAACTTCTCTTTGTTTTGAGTTCGGTTGAAATCGTTGGCTTGATCCCCTAATGTCACATGCAAAACATATATTAGCGGTTGGGGAACCCAATGTAATTGATCCTACCATCATCTAACCTATCCACCCTAACTTCCTATGTACCTTTTCATTAATGGTTCCCCTTCTTGTTTGATGCGTATGTGGAGCCATAGAGATTTTCGATGGAATTCAAGATTTCACTCTAAACAAGTGCTACTTTGGGGCCTATGACAAGTGATTCTTAGAAAAACTCTCTAATGGTCCACTTGTTCAAATTTAGGTTCTCTAGGATGAGGCATTTGATTCCACAAGCGCCAAAAAGTCTAGCTTCGATTCTATAACAGGATTGGAAACTTTCTCTTTGTTTTGAGTTCACGCTGAAATCAGCTGTGAGCAGTCCCCTAATGTCACATGCGAGAAACATATATTTTAACGGTTGGGGAGCCCAATGTAATTGATCCTACCATCATCTAACCTATCCACCCTAACTTCCTATGTACCTTTAGGTAATGCCGTTCCCCCTTCTTGTTTGATGCGTATGTAAACCATAGAGATTTTCAATGGAATTCAAGATTTCACTCTAAACAAGTGCTACTTTGGGGCCTATGACAAGTGATTCTTAGAAAAACTCTCTAATGGTCCACTTGTTCAAATTTAGGTTCTCTAGGATGAGGCATTTGATTCCTAACCGCCAAAAAGTCTAGCTCGATTCTATAACGGATTGGAAACTTCTCTTTGTTTTGAGTTCACGGTGAAATCGGTAGCGAGCGATCCCTAATGTCACATGCGAAACATATATTAACGGTTGGGGAACCCAATGTAATTGATCCTACCATCATCTAACCTATCCACCCTAACTTCCTATGTACCTTTAGTGTATCGTTCCCCTTCTTGTTTGATGCATTATGTCGACCGAGAGATTTTGATGGAATTCCAAGATTTCCTCTAAACAAGTGCTACTTTGAGGGCCTATGACAAGTGATTCTTAGAAAAACTCTCTAATGGTCCACTTGTTCAAATTTAGGTTCTCTAGGATGAGGCATTTGATTCCACAAGCGCCAAAAAAGTCTAGCTTCGATTTTATGTCCGGTTGGAAACTTCTCTTTGTTTTTGAGTTCTTGTTGAAATCGAAATCAATGGCGATCCCTAATGTCACATGCGAGGAAACATATATTAACGGTTGGGAACCCAATGCCGAAATTGATCCTACCATCATCTAACCTATCCACCCTAACTTCCTATGTACCTTCGTCTTAGTTCCCCTTCTTGTTTTGATGCGTATGTCGACCGAGATTTTTCAATGGAATTCAAGATTTCACTCTAAACAAGTGCTACTTTGGGGCCTATGACAAGTGATTCTTAGAAAAACTCTCTAATGGTCCACTTGTTCAAATTTAGGTTCTCTAGGATGAGGCATTTGATTCCACAACCGCCAAAAGTCTAGCTCGATTCTATAACCGGATTGGAAACTTCTCTTTGTTTTGAGTTCCTTATTTGAAATCGGTAGCGAGCGATCCCTAATGTCACATAAGCATATATTAACGGTTTGGGGAACCCAATGTAATTGATCCTACCATCATCTGACCTATCCACCCTAACTTCCTATGTACCTTTAGGTGGATTTCCCCTTCTTGTTTGATGCGTATGCCGACCTAAGATTTTTCGATGGAATTCAAGATTTCACTCTAAACAAGTGCTACTTTGAGGCCTATGACAAGTGATTCTTAGAAAAACTCTCTAATGGTCCACTTGTTCAAATTTAGGTTCTCTAGGATGAGGCATTTGATTCCACAACCGCCAAAAAGTCTAGCTCGATTCTATAACGGATTGGAAACTTTCTCTTTGTTTTGAGTTCGCGGCATTTGAAATCAGCCTTGGCGATCCCCTAATGTCACATGCGAGAAACATATATTAGCGGTTGGGGAACCCAATGTAATTGATCCTACCATCATCTAACCTATCCACCCTAACTTCCTATGTACCTTTCGTGCGTTCCCCTTCTTGTTTTGGTGCATTATGTCGAACCTGAGATTTTCGATGGAATTCAAGATTTCCTCTAAACAAGTGCTACTTTGGGGCCTATGACAAGTGATTCTTAGAAAAACTCTCTAATGGTCCACTTGTTCAAATTTAGGTTCTCTAGGATGAGGCATTTGATTCCACAACCGCCAAAAAGTCTAGCTTCGATTCTATAACGGTTGGAAACTTCTCTTTGTTTTGAGTTCACGCTGAAATCGGCCTTGGCGATCCTAATGTCACATGCGAGAAACATATTTTTAGCGGTTGGGAGCGCAATGTAATTGATCCTACCATCATCTAACCTATCCACCCTAACTTCCTATGTACCTTTAGTGTACGTTC
This sequence comes from Hyparrhenia diplandra, assembly GCA_015847255.1. NCBI lineage: Eukaryota > Viridiplantae > Streptophyta > Magnoliopsida > Poales > Poaceae > Hyparrhenia > Hyparrhenia diplandra. Next base: position 4,334 of record JADLZK010000143.1, read on the forward strand.
CCCTTCTTGTTTGATGCGTATGTCGACCTGAGAGATTTTCGATGGAATTCCAAGATTTCACTCTAAACAAGTGCTACTTTGAGGCCTATGACAAGTGATTCTTAGAAAAACTCTCTAATGGTCCACTTGTTCAAATTTAGGTTCTCTAGGATGAGGCATTTGATTCCACAACCGCCAAAAAGTCTAGCTTCGATTTTATAACTTAGGATTGGAAACTTCTCTTTGTTTTGAGTTCCTTTTGAAATCGTGGCGATCCCTAATGTCACATGCAAAAACATATATATGCGGTTGGGGGCAATGTAATTGATCCTACCATCATCGACCTATCCACCCTAACTTCCTATGTACCTTTAGGTGCGGTTCCCCTTCTTGTTTTCGATGCGTATGTCGACATAGAGATTTTTCAATGGAATTCCAAGATTTCACTCTAAACAAGTGCTACTTTGGGGACTATGACAAGTGATTCTTAGAAAAACTCTCTAATGGTCCACTTGTTCAAATTTAGGTTCTCTAGGGTGAGGCATTTGATTCCACAGCCGCCAAAAAGTCTAGCTTCGATTCTATAACGGATTGGAAACTTCTCTTTGTTTTGAGTTCACGTTGAAATCGTTGTGAGTAGTCCCCTAATTTCACATGCGAGAAACATATATTAACGGTTGGGGAGCGCCAATGTAATTGATCCTACCATCATCTAACCTATCCACCTAACATCCTATGTACCTTTTGTGGATTTCCCCTTCTTGTTTTTTTGCGTATGTCGAAATAGAGATTTTCGATGGAATTCAAGATTTCCTCTAAACAAGTGCTACTTTGGGGCCTATGACAAGTGATTCTTAGAAAAACTCTCTAATGGTCCACTTGTTCAAATTTAGGTTCTCTAGGATGAGGCATTTGATTCCACAACCGCCCAAAAAGTCTAGCTTCGATTCTATACGGATTGGAAACTTCTCTTTGTTTTGAGTTCCGATGAAATCAAGCGGCGATCCCCTAATGTCACATGCGAAACATATTTTAGCGGTTGGGGCACCCAATGTAATTGATCTACCATCATCTAACCTATCCACCCTAACTTCCTATGTACCTTTCGTATCGTTCCCCTTCTTGTTTCGATGCGTATGTCGACCATAGAGATTTTCGATGGAATTCAAGATTTCACTCTAAACAAGTGCTACTTTGAGGCCTATGACAAGTGATTCTTAGAAAAACTCTCTAATGGTCCACTTGTGTTCAAATTTAGGTTCTCTAGGATGAGGCATTTGATTCCAACCGCCAAAAAAGTCTAGCTCGATTCTATAACGGATTGGAAACTTCTCTTTGTTTTGAGTTCACGCTGAAATCAGCTGGCGATCCCTAATGTCACATGCGAAACATATTTTAACGGTTGGGGAAACCCAATGTAATTGATCCTACCATCATCTAACCTATCCACCTAACTTCCTATGTACCTTTTCGTATCGTTCCCTTCTTGTTTTGATGCGTAGGCCGACATAGGAGATTTTCGATGGAATTCAAGATTTCACTCTAAACAAGTGCTACTTTGAGGCCTATGACAAGTGATTCTTAGAAAAACTCTCTAATGGTCCACTTGTTCAAATTTAGGTTCTCTAGGATGAGGCATTTGATTCCACAACCGCCAAAAAGTCTAGCTTCGATTCTATAACCGGATTGGAAACTTCTCTTTGTTTTGAGTTCGCTGAAATCGGCTTGGCGATCCCCTAATGTCACATGCGAGAAACATATTTTAACGGTTGGGGAACCCAATGTAATTGATCCTACCATCATCTAACCTATCGGCCCTAACTTCCTATGTACCTTTCGTGCGTTCCCCTTCTTGTTTGATGCGTATGTCGACATAGAGATTTTTCGATGGAATTCCAAGATTTCACTCTAAACAAGTGCTACTTTGGGGCCTATGACAAGTGATTCTTAGAAAAACTCTCTAATGGTCCACTTGTTCAAATTTAGGTTCTCTAGGATGAGGCATTTGATTCCACAACCGCCAAAAAGTCTAGCTCGATTCTATAACCGGATTGGAAACTTTCTCTTTATTTTTGAGTTCACTTATTTGAAATCGGCGCGGCGATCCCCTAATGTCACATGCGAGAAACATATATTAACGGTTGGGGGCAATGTAATTGATCCTACCATCATCGACCTATCCACCTAACTTCCTATGTACCTTTCGTGCGTTCCCTTCTTGTTTTGATGCGTATGTCGACATAGAGATTTTCAATGGAATTCAAGATTTCCTCTAAACAAGTGCTACTTTGGGGACTATGACAAGTGATTCTTAGAAAAACTCTCTAATGGTCCACTTGTTCAAATTTAGGTTCTCTAGGATGAGGCATTTGATTCCACAACCGCCAAAAAGTCTAGCTTCGATTCTATAACGGATTGGAAACTTCTCTTTGTTTTGAGTTCACTTGTTGAAATCGCCTTGGCGATCCCTAATGTCACATGCGGAAACATATATTAGCGGTTGGGGAACGCAATGTAATTGATCCTACCATCATCTAACCTATCCACCCTAACATCCTATGTACCTTTCGTGTCGTTCCCCTTCTTGTTTCGATGCATTATGTCGACATAGAGATTTTCGATGGAATTCAAGATTTCACTCTAAACAAGTGCTACTTTGGGGCCTATGACAAGTGATTCTTAGAAAAACTCTCTAATGGTCCACTTGTTCAAATTTAGGTTCTCTAGGATGAGGCATTTGATTCCACAACCGCCAAAAAGTCTAGCTTCGATTCTATAACGGATTGGAAACTTCTCTTTGTTTTGAGTTCCGCTGAAATCAGCGCGGCGATCCCTAATGTCACATGCGAAACATATATTAGCGGTTGGGGAGACACAATGTAATTGATCCTACCATCATCTAACCTATCCACCCTAACATCCTATGTACCTTTCGTTGTCGTTCCCCTTCTTGTTTCGATGCGTATGTCGACATAGAGATTTTTCGATGGAATTCAAGATTTCACTCTAAACAAGTGCTACTTTGAGGCCTATGACAAGTGATTCTTAGAAAAACTCTCTAATGGTCCACTTGTTCAAATTTAGGTTCTCTAGGATGAGGCATTTGATTCCACAACCGCCAAAAAGTCTAGCTCGATTCTATAACCGGTTGGAAACTTCTCTTTGTTTTTGAGTTCACGAAATCGGCCCTTGGCGATCCCTAATGTCACATGCGAGGAAACATATTTTAACGGTTGGGGAAGCGCAATGTAATTGATCCTACCATCATCTAACCTATCCACCTAACTTCCTATGTACCTTTCGTGCCGTTCCCCTTCTTGTTTTGATGCGTATGTCGACATAGAGATTTTCGATGGAATTCCAAGATTTCACTCTAAACAAGTGCTACTTTGGGGCCTATGACAAGTGATTCTTAGAAAAACTCTCTAATGGTCCACTTGTTCAAATTTAGGTTCTCTAGGATGAGGCATTTGATTCCACAACCAAAAAAGTCTAGCTCGATTTTATAACCGGATTGGAAACTTCTTCTCTTTGTTTTGAGTTCACTTATTTGAAATCGCCTTGGCGATCCCCTAATGTCACATGCGAAACATATATTAGCGGTTGGGAACCCAATGTAATTGATCCTACCATCATCGACCTATCCACCTAACTTCCCTATGTACCTTTCGTCTTCGTTCCCCTTCTTGTTTTGATGCGTATGTCGACATAGAGATTTTCAATGGAATTCCAAGATTTCCTCTAAACAAGTGCTACTTTGAGGCCTATGACAAGTGATTCTTAGAAAAACTCTCTAATGGTCCACTTGTTCAAATTTAGGTTCTCTAGGGTGAGGCATTTGATTCCACAACCGCCAAAAAGTCTAGCTTCGATTCTATAACCGGATTGGAAACTTCTCTTTGTTTTGAGTTCCGCTGAAATCGGCTTGGCGACGATCCCTAATGTCACATGCGAGAAACATATTTTAGCGGTTGGGCGCCCAATGTAATTGATCCTACCATCATCTAACCTATCCACCCTAACTTCCTATGTACCTTTCGTGCCGTTCCCCTTCTTGTTTTGATGCGTATGTCGACATAGAGAGATTTTCGATGGAATTCCAAGATTTCACTCTAAACAAGTGCTACTTTGGGGCCTATGACAAGTGATTCTTAGAAAAACTCTCTAATGGTCCACTTGTTCAAATTTAGGTTCTCTAGGATGAGGCATTTGATTCCACAACCGCCAAAAAGTCTAGCTTCGATTTTATAACTTAGGATTGGAAACTTCTCTTTGTTTTGAGTTCACGATGAAATCAGCGCGGCGATCCCTAATGTCACATGCGAGAAACATATATTAACGGTTGGGAACGCAATGTAATTGATCCTACCATCATCTAACCTATCCACCCCTAACTTCCTATGTACCTTTCGTGTCGTTCCCCTTCTTGTTTCGATGCATTATGTCGACATAGAGATTTTCGATGGAATTCCAAGATTTCACTCTAAACAAGTGCTACTTTGGGGCCTATGACAAGTGATTCTTAGAAAAACTCTCTAATGGTCCACTTGTTCAAATTTAGGTTCTCTAGGATGAGGCATTTGATTCCACAACCGCCAAAAAGTCTAGCTTCGATTCTATAACGGATTGGAAACTTCTCTTTGTTTTGAGTTCACGCTGAAATGTTGTGGCGATCCCTAATGTCACATGCGAAACATATATTAGCGGTTGGGGAACCCAATGTAATTGATCCTACCATCATCTAACCTATCCACCTAACATCCTATGTACCTTTCGTGTCGTTCCCCCTTCTTGTTTCGATGCATTATGTCGACCATAGAGATTTTTCGATGGAATTCAAGATTTCACTCTAAACAAGTGCTACTTTGAGGCCTATGACAAGTGATTCTTAGAAAAACTCTCTAATGGTCCACTTGTTCAAATTTAGGTTCTCTAGGGTGAGGCATTTGATTCCACAACCGCCAAAAAGTCTAGCTTCGATTCTATAACGGATTGGAAACTTCTCTTTGTTTTTGAGTTCACGCTGAAATCGGCGCGGCGATCCCTAATGTCACATGCGAAACATATTTTAACGGTTGGGAACGCAATGTAATTGATCCTACCATCATCTAACCTATCCACCCTAACTTCCTATGTACCTTTGGTGCCGTTCCCCTTCTTGTTTCGATGCGTATGTCGACCATAGAGATTTTCGATGGAATTCCAAGATTTCCTCTAAACAAGTGCTACTTTGGGGCCTATGACAAGTGATTCTTAGAAAAACTCTCTAATGGTCCACTTGTTCAAATTTAGGTTCTCTAGGATGAGGCATTTGATTCCACAACCGCCAAAAGTCTAGCTCGATTCTATAAGCGGATTGGAAACTTCTCTTTGTTTTTGAGTTCACGCTGAAATCAGCTTGGCGATCCCTAATGTCACATGCAAAAACATATATTAGCGGTTGGGGAACCCAATGTAATTGATCCTACCATCATCTAACCTATCCACCCCTAACTTCCTATGTACCTTTCGTGCCGTTCCCCTTCTTGTTTTGGTGCGTATGTCGACATAGAGATTTTCAATGGAATTCAAGATTTCACTCTAAACAAGTGCTACTTTGGGGACTATGACAAGTGATTCTTAGAAAAACTCTCTAATGGTCCACTTGTTCAAATTTAGGTTCTCTAGGGTGAGGCATTTGATTCACAACCGCCAAAAAGTCTAGCTCGATTTTATAACGGATTGGAAACTTCTCTTTGTTTTTTGAGTTCACGCTGAAATCGGCCTTGAGATCCCCTAATGTCACATGCGAGAAACATATATTAACGGTTGGGGGCAATGTAATTGATCCTACCATCATCTAACCTATCCACCCTAACATCCTATGTATGTACCTTTATGCGTTCCCCTTCTTGTTTTGATGCGTATGTCGACATAGAGATTTTCGATGGAATTCCAAGATTTCCTCTAAACAAGTGCTACTTTGGGGCCTATGACAAGTGATTCTTAGAAAAACTCTCTAATGGTCCACTTGTTCAAATTTAGGTTCTCTAGGATGAGGCATTTGATTCCACAACCGCCAAAAAGTCTAGCTCGATTCTATAACCGGATTGGAAACTTCTCTTTGTTTTGAGTTCACGCTGAAATCGGCGCGGCGATCCCCTAATGTCACATGCGAGAAACATATTTTAACGGTTGGGGAACCCAATGTAATTGATCCTACCATCATCTAACCTATCCACCCTAACTTCCTATGTACCTTTCGTGTCGTTCCCCTTCTTGTTTCGATGCGTATGTCGACCACGAGAGATTTTCGATGGAATTCAAGATTTCACTCTAAACAAGTGCTACTTTGAGGCCTATGACAAGTGATTCTTAGAAAAACTCTCTAATGGTCCACTTGTTCAAATTTAGGTTCTCTAGGATGAGGCATTTGATTCCACAACCGCCCAAAAAAGTCTAGCTCGATTCTATAACCGGATTGGAAACTTCTCTTTGTTTTGAGTTCACTTATTTGAAATCAGCGTGCGATCCCTAATGTCACATGCGAGAAACATATTTTAACGGTTGGGGGCCCAATGTAATTGATCCTACCATCATCTAACCTATCCACCTAACTTCCTATGTACCTTTCGTGCCGTTCCCCTTCTTGTTTCGATGCGTATGTCGACCAGAGAGATTTTTCGATGGAATTCAAGATTTCACTCTAAACAAGTGCTACTTTGGGGCCTATGACAAGTGATTCTTAGAAAAACTCTCTAATGGTCCACTTGTTCAAATTTAGGTTCTCTAGGATGAGGCATTTGATTCCACAACCGCCAAAAAGTCTAGCTTCGATTCTATAACCGGATTGGAAACTTCTCTTTGTTTTGAGTTCACGTTGAAATCGGTTGCGGCGATCCCTAATGTCACATGCGAAACATATATTAGCGGTTGGGGAACCCAATGTAATTGATCCTACCATCATCTAACCTATCCACCCCTAACTTCCTATGTACCTTGGGTGCCGTTCCCCTTCTTGTTTGATGCATTATGTCGACATAGAGATTTTTCGATGGAATTCAAGATTTCACTCTAAACAAGTGCTACTTTGGGGCCTATGACAAGTGATTCTTAGAAAAACTCTCTAATGGTCCACTTGTTCAAATTTAGGTTCTCTAGGATGAGGCATTTGATTCCTGGCAACCGCCAAAAAGTCTAGCTTCGATTTTATAACGGATTGGAAACTTCTCTTTGTTTTGAGTTCCTTTATTTGAAATCAGCGCGGCGATCCCTAATGTCACATGCGAAACATATTTTAACGGTTGGGGAACCCAATGTAATTGATCCTACCATCATCTAACCTATCCACCTAACATCCTATGTACCTTTAGATGTACCGTTCCCCTTCTTGTTTCGATGCGTATGTCGACATAGAGATTTTCGATGGAATTCCAAGATTTCACTCTAAACAAGTGCTACTTTGGGGACTATGACAAGTGATTCTTAGAAAAACTCTCTAATGGTCCACTTGTTCAAATTTAGGTTCTCTAGGATGAGGCATTTGATTCCACAACCGCCAAAAAGTCTGCTTCGATTCTATAACGGATTGGAAACTTCTCTTTGTTTTGAGTTCACGCTGAAATCAGCGCGGCGATCCCTAATGTCACATGCGAAACATATATTAACGGTTGGGGAGCGCAATGTAATTGATCCTACCATCATCTAACCTATCCACCCTAACATCCTATGTACCTTTCGTGTGCGTTCCCCTTCTTGTTTTGATGCGTATGTCGACCACGGAGATTTTGATGGAATTCAAGATTTCCTCTAAACAAGTGCTACTTTGGGGCCTATGACAAGTGATTCTTAGAAAAACTCTCTAATGGTCCACTTGTTCAAATTTAGGTTCTCTAGGATGAGGCATTTGATTCCACAACCGCCAAAAAAAGTCTAGCTCGATTCTATAACGGATTGGAAACTTCTCTTTGTTTTGAGTTCACGCTGAAATCAGCCTTGGCGATCCCCTAATGTCACATGCGAGAAACATATATTAACGGTTGGGGAACCCAATGTAATTGATCCTACCATCATCGACCTATCCACCCTAACTTCCTATGTACCTTTTCGTGCCGTTCCCTTCTTGTTTCCGATGCGTATGTCGACCATAGAGATTTTCGATGGAATTCAAGATTTCACTCTAAACAAGTGCTACTTTGGGGACTATGACAAGTGATTCTTAGAAAAACTCTCTAATGGTCCACTTGTTCAAATTTAGGTTCTCTAGGGTGAGGCATTTGATTCCACAACCGCCAAAAAGTCTAGCTTCGATTCTATAACCGGATTGGAAACTTCTCTTTGTTTTGAGTTCACTTGAAATCGGCTGGGCGATCCCTAATGTCACATGCGGAAACATATTTTTAACGGTTGGGCAATGCAATGTAATTGATCCTACCATCATCTAACCTATCCACCCCTAACTTCCTATGTACCTTTCGTGCCGATTCCCCTTCTTGTTTCGGTGCGTATGTCGACCTGAGAGATTTTTCGATGGAATTCAAGATTTCACTCTAAACAAGTGCTACTTTGGGGGCCTATGACAAGTGATTCTTAGAAAAACTCTCTAATGGTCCACTTGTTCAAATTTAGGTTCTCTAGGATGAGGCATTTGATTCCACAACCGCCAAAAAGTCTAGCTTCGATTCTATAACCGGATTGGAAACTTCTCTTTGTTTTGAGTTCACGCTGAAATCAGCGCGGCGATCCCCTAATGTCACATGCGAAACATATTTTTAACGGTTGGGGAGCGCAATGTAATTGATCCTACCATCATCTAACCTATCCACCCCTAACTTCCTATGTACCTTTAAATTGTCGTTCCCCTTCTTGTTTGATGCGTATGTCGACCAGAGATTTTCGATGGAATTCAAGATTTCCTCTAAACAAGTGCTACTTTGGGGCCTATGACAAGTGATTCTTAGAAAAACTCTCTAATGGTCCACTTGTTCAAATTTAGGTTCTCTAGGATGAGGCATTTGATTCCCAACCGCCAAAAAGTCTAGCTTCGATTCTATAACGGATTGGAAACTTTCTCTTTGTTTTGAGTTCACGCTGAAATCAGCGGCGATCCCCTAATGTCACATGCGAGAAACATATATTAACGGTTGGGGGAGCAATGTAATTGATCCTACCATCATCGACCTATCCACCCCTAACTTCCTATGTACCTTTCGTGCCGTTCCCCTTCTTGTTTCGGTGCGTATGTCGACCATAGAGATTTTCAATGGAATTCCAAGATTTCACTCTAAACAAGTGCTACTTTGGGGACTATGACAAGTGATTCTTAGAAAAACTCTCTAATGGTCCACTTGTTTCAAATTTAGGTTCTCTAGGGTGAGGCATTTGATTCCACAACCGCCAAAAAGTCTAGCTTCGATTCTATAACGGATTGGAAACTTCTCTTTGTTTTGAGTTCATGCTGCTGAAATCGGCGCGATAAGATCCCTAATTTCACATGCGAAACATATATTAACGGTTGGGGGCCCAATGTAATTGATCCTACCATCATCTAACCTATCCACCTAACATCCTATGTACCTTTTCGTGCCGTTCCCCTTCTTGTTTTGATGCATTATGTCGACCTGTAGAGAGATTTTCGATGGAATTCAAGATTTCACTCTAAACAAGTGCTACTTTGAGGCCTATGACAAGTGATTCTTAGAAAAACTCTCTAATGGTCCACTTGTTCAAATTTAGGTTCTCTAGGATGAGGCATTTGATTCCACAAGCGCCAAAAAGTCTAGCTTCGATTCTATAACGGATTGGAAACTTCTCTCTTTGTTTTGAGTTCACGATGAAATCAGCGCTTGGCGATCCCTAATGTCACATGCGAGAAACATATATTAACGGTTGGGGAACGCAATGTAATTGATCCTACCATCATCTAACCTCCACCCTAACATCCTATGTACCTTTAGGTATCGTTCCCCTTCTTGTTTCGATGCGTATGTCGACATAGAGATTTTCGATGGAATTCCAAGATTTCACTCTAAACAAGTGCTACTTTGAGGGCCTATGACAAGTGATTCTTAGAAAAACTCTCTAATGGTCCACTTGTTCAAATTTAGGTTCTCTAGGATGAGGCATTTGATTCCACAACCGCCAAAAAGTCTAGCTTCGATTCTATAACCGGATTGGAAACTTCTCTTTGTTTTGAGTTCGCGTTGAAATCGCCTTGTGGCGATCCCCTAATGTCACATGCGAAACATATTTTAACGGTTGGGGCGCAATGTAATTGATCCTACCATCATCTAACCTATCCACCTAACTTCCTATGTACCTTTCGTGCCGTTCCCCCTTCTTGTTTTGAATGCGTATGTCGACACGAGAGATTTTCGATGGAATTCAAGATTTCACTCTAAACAAGTGCTACTTTGAGGCCTATGACAAGTGATTCTTAGAAAAACTCTCTAATGGTCCACTTGTTCAAATTTAGGTTCTCTAGGATGAGGCATTTGATTCCACAACCGCCAAAAAGTCTAGCTTCGATTCTATAACCGGATTGGAAACTTCTCTTTGTTTGAGTTCCACGGCTGAAATCGTATGGCGATCCCTAATGTCACATGCGAAACATATTTTTAACGGTTGGGGAACACCAATGTAATTGATCCTAACATCATCTAACCTATCCACCCTAACTTCCTATGTACCTTTTCGTGTCGTTCCCCTTCTTGTTTCGATGCGTATGTCGACATAGAGATTTTCGATGGAATTCAAGATTTCACTCTAAACAAGTGCTACTTTGAGGCCTATGACAAGTGATTCTTAGAAAAACTCTCTAATGGTCCACTTGTTCAAATTTAGGTTCTCTAGGATGAGGCATTTGATTCCACAACCGCCAAAAAGTCTAGCTCGATTCTATAACGGATTGGAAACTTCTCTTTGTTTTGAGTTCACTGAAAATCGGTAGCGGCGATCCCTAATGTCACATGCGAGAAACATATATTAACGGTTGGGGAAGCAATGTAATTGATCCTACCATCATCGACCTATCCACCCTAACTTCCTATGTACCTTTTCGTGCGTTCCCCTTCTTGTTTCGGATGCGTATGTCGACATAGAGATTTTCAATGGAATTCAAGATTTCCTCTAAACAAGTGCTACTTTGGGGACTATGACAAGTGATTCTTAGAAAAACTCTCTAATGGTCCACTTGTTCAAATTTAGGTTCTCTAGGGTGAGGCATTTGATTCACAACCGCCAAAAAGTCTAGCTTCGATTCTATAACCGGATTGGAAACTTCTCTTTGTTTTGAGTTCACGCTGAAATCGGTAGCGAAAGTCCCCTAATGTCACATGCGAGAAACATATATTAACGGTTGGGGGCAATGTAATTGATCCTACCATCATCTAACCTATCCACCTAACTTCCTATGTACCTTTCGTGTCGTTCCCCTTCTTGTTTCGAATGCGTATGTCGACCTGAGAGATTTTCGATGGAATTCCAAGATTTCCTCTAAACAAGTGCTACTTTGGGGCCTATGACAAGTGATTCTTAGAAAAACTCTCTAATGGTCCACTTGTTTCAAATTTTGGTTCTCTAGGATGAGGCATTTGATTCCACAACCGCCAAAAAGTCTAGCTTCGATTCTATAGCCGGTTGGAAACTTCTCTTTGTTTTGAGTTCACGCTGAAATCAGCGCGGCGATCCCTAATGTCACATGCGAGAAACATATTTTAGCGGTTGGGGGCAATGTAATTGATCCTACCATCATCTAACCTATCCACCCTAACTTCCTATGTACCTTTCGTGTCGTTCCCCTTCTTGTTTTGATGCGTATGTCGACATAGAGATTTTCGATGGAATTCCAAGATTTCACTCTAAACAAGTGCTACTTTGGGGCCTATGACAAGTGATTCTTAGAAAAACTCTCTAATGGTCCACTTGTTCAAATTTAGGTTCTCTAGGATGAGGCATTTGATTCCACAACCACCAAAAAGTCTAGCTCGATTCTATAACCGGATTGGAAACTTCTCTTTGTTTTGAGTTCACGCTGAAATCAGCGTGACCGATCCCTAATGTCACATGCGAGAAACATATTTTAACGGTTGGGGAATGCAATGTAATTGATCCTACCATCATCTAACCTATCCACCCTAACTTCCTATGTACCTTTAGGTGTCGTTCCCCTTCTTGTTTCGATGCGTATGTCGACACGAGAGATTTTCGATGGAATTCCAAGATTTCACTCTAAACAAGTGCTACTTTGAGGCCTATGACAAGTGATTCTTAGAAAAACTCTCTAATGGTCCACTTGTTCAAATTTAGGTTCTCTAGGATGAGGCATTTGATTCCACAACCGCCAAAAAGTCTGGCTTCGATTTTATAACGGATTGGAAACTTCTCTTGTTTTTGAGTTCACGCTGAAATCGGCGCGGCGATCCCCTAATGTCACATGCTAGAAACATATTTTAACGGTTGGGGAACGCAATGTAATTGATCCTACCATCATCTAACCTATCCACCTAACTTCCTATGTACCTTTCGTATCGTTCCCCTTCTTGTTTTGATGCGTATGTCGACATAGAGATTTTCAATGGAATTCAAGATTTCACTCTAAACAAGTGCTACTTTGGGGCCTATGACAAGTGATTCTTAGAAAAACTCTCTAATGGTCCACTTGTTCAAATTTAGGTTCTCTAGGATGAGGCATTTGATTCCACAACCGCCAAAAAGTCTAGCTTCGATTCTATAACGGTTGGAAACTTCTCTTTGTTGTTTTGAGTTCACGCTGAAATCGGCTTGGCGATCCCTAATGTCACATGCGAGAAACATATAAAACGGTTGGGGAACCCAATGTAATTGATCCTACCATCATCTAACCTATCCACCCTAACTTCCTATGTACCTTTCGTGCCGTTCCCCTTCTTGTTTCGAATGCGTATGTCGAAACCTGAGAGAGATTTTCGATGGAATTCCAAGATTTCCTCTAAACAAGTGCTACTTTGAGGCCTATGACAAGTGATTCTTAGAAAAACTCTCTAATGGTCCACTTGTTCAAATTTAGGTTCTCTAGGATGAGGCATTTGATTCCACAACCGCCAAAAAGTCTAGCTTCGATTTTATAACCGGATTGGAAACTTCTCTTTGTTTTTTGAGTTCACGCTGAAATCAGCCTTGGCGATCCCCTAATGTCACATGCGAAACATATATTAACGGTTGGGGAAGCCAATGTAATTGATCCTACCATCATCTAACCTATCCACCCTAACTTCCTATGTACCTTTCGTGTCGTTCCCCTTCTTGTTTTGATGCGTATGTCGACATAGAGATTTTCGATGGAATTCCAAGATTTCACTCTAAACAAGTGCTACTTTGGGGCCTATGACAAGTGATTCTTAGAAAAACTCTCTAATGGTCCACTTGTTCAAATTTAGGTTCTCTAGGATGAGGCATTTGATTCCACAACCGCCAAAAAGTCTAGCTCGATTCTATAACGGATTGGAAACTTCTCTTTGTTTTGAGTTCACGCTGAAATCAGCCTTGAGCAGTCCCTAATGTCACATGCGAGAAACATATATTAACGGTTGGGGAGCGCAATGTAATTGATCCTACCATCATCTAACCTATCCACCCTAACTTCCTATGTACCTTTGGGTGTCGTTCCCCTTCTTGTTTTGATGCGTATGTCGACCATAGAGATTTTCGATGGAATTCCAAGATTTCACTCTAAACAAGTGCTACTTTGGGGCCTATGACAAGTGATTCTTAGAAAAACTCTCTAATGGTCCACTTGTTTCAAATTTAGGTTCTCTAGGATGAGGCATTTGATTCCACAACCGCCAAAAAGTCTAGCTCGATTTTATAACGGATTGGAAACTTCTCTTTGTTTTGAGTTCACGCTGAAATCAGCGCGGCGATCCCCCTAATGTCACATGCGAAACATATATTAACGGTTGGGAACCCAATGTAATTGATCCTACCATCATCTAACCTATCCACCCTAACTTCCTATGTACCTTTTTTGCCGTTCCCCTTCTTGTTTTGATGCGTATGTCGACATAGAGATTTTCAATGGAATTCCAAGATTTCACTCTAAACAAGTGCTACTTTGGGGCCTATGACAAGTGATTCTTAGAAAAACTCTCTAATGGTCCACTTGTTCAAATTTAGGTTCTCTAGGATGAGGCATTTGATTCCACAACCGCCAAAAAGTCTAGCTTCGATTCTATAACCGGATTGGAAACTTCTCTTTGTTTTGAGTTCACGCTGAAATCGCGCGGCGATCCCTAATGTCACATGCGAGAAACATATATTAACGGTTGGGGCAGCAATGTAATTGATCCTACCATCATCTAACCTATCCACCCTAACTTCCTATGTACCTTTCGTGTCGTTCCCCTTCTTGTTTGATGCGCGTATGTCGACCATAGAGATTTTCGATGGAATTCAAGATTTCACTCTAAACAAGTGCTACTTTGGGGCCTATGACAAGTGATTCTTAGAAAAACTCTCTAATGGTCCACTTGTTCAAATTTAGGTTCTCTAGGATGAGGCATTTGATTCCACAACCGCCAAAAAGTCTAGCTCGATTCTATAACCGGATTGGAAACTTCTCTTTGTTTTTGAGTTCACGCTGAAATCGTGTGGCGATCCCCTAATGTCACATGCGAGAAACATATTTTAACGGTTGGGGGCAATGTAATTGATCCTAACATCATCTAACCTATCCACCCTAACTTCCTATGTACCTTTAGGTACCGTTCCCCTTCTTGTTTGATGCGTATGTCGACCAGAGATTTTCGATGGAATTCCAAGATTTCACTCTAAACAAGTGCTACTTTGAGGCCTATGACAAGTGATTCTTAGAAAAACTCTCTAATGGTCCACTTGTTCAAATTTAGGTTCTCTAGGATGAGGCATTTGATTCCACAACCGCCAAAAGTCTAGCTCGATTCTATAACCGGATTGGAAACTTCTCTTTGTTTTGAGTTCACGCTAAAATCAAAAGCGAGCATCCCTAATGTCACATGCGAGAAACATATATTAACGGTTGGGGAACCCAATGTAATTGATCCTACCATCATCTAACCTATCCACCCCTAACTTCCTATGTACCTTTAATTGCTCCCGTTCCCCTTCTTGTTTGCGGTACGTATGTGGACATAGAGATTTTAGATGGAATTCCAAGATTTCCTCTAAACAAGTGCTACTTTGGGGCCTATGACAAGTGATTCTTAGAAAAACTCTCTAATGGTCCACTTGTTCAAATTTAGGTTCTCTAGGATGAGGCATTTGATTCCACAACCGCCAAAAAGTCTAGCTTCGATTTTATAACGGATTGGAAACTTCTCTTTGTTTTGAGTTCGCTGAAATCGGCGCGAGCGATCCCTAATGTCACATGCGAGAAACATATATTAGCGGTTGGGGAGCGCCAATGTAATTGATCCTACCATCATCTAACCTATCCACCCCTAACTTCCTATGTACCTTTCGTGCCGTTCCCCTTCTTGTTTCGATGCGTATGTCGACATAGAGATTTTCAATGGAATTCAAGATTTCACTCTAAACAAGTGCTACTTTGGGGCCTATGACAAGTGATTCTTAGAAAAAACTCTCTAATGGTCCACTTGTTCAAATTTAGGTTCTCTAGGATGAGGCATTTGATTCCACAACCGCCAAAAAGTCTAGCTCGATTCTATAACGGATTGGAAACTTCTCTTTGTTTTGAGTTCACGCTGAAATCGGCTTGGGCGATCCCTAATGTCACATGCAGAAACATATTTTAACGGTTGGGGACGCCAATGTAATTGATCCTACCATCATCTAACCTATCCACCCTAACTTCCTATGTACCTTTCGTGTCGTTTCCCTTCTTGTTTCGATGCGTATGTCGACATAGAGATTTTCGATGGAATTCAAGATTTCACTCTAAACAAGTGCTACTTTGAGGCCTATGACAAGTGATTCTTAGAAAAACTCTCTAATGGTCCACTTGTTCAAATTTAGGTTCTCTAGGATGAGGCATTTGATTCCACAACCGCCAAAAAGTCTAGCTTCGATTCTATAACGGATTGGAAACTTCTCTTTGTTTTGAGTTCACGCTGAAATGACGATCCCTAATGTCACATGCGAGAAACATATTTTAACGGTTGGGGAATGCAATGTAATTGATCCTACCATCATCTAACCTATCCACCCTAACTTCCTATGTACCTTTCGATTACCGTTCCCCTTCTTGTTTCGATGCGTATGTCGACATAGAATTTTCGATGGAATTCCAAGATTTCACTCTAAACAAGTGCTACTTTGGGGCCTATGACAAGTGATTCTTAGAAAAACTCTCTAATGGTCCACTTGTTCAAATTTAGGTTCTCTAGGATGAGGCATTTGATTCCACAACCGCCAAAAAGTCTAGCTTCGATTCTATAACGGATTGGAAACTTCTCTTTGTTTTGAGTTCCGCTGAAATCAGCGCGATCAGATCCCCTAATGTCACATGCGAGAAACATATTTTAACGGTTGGGGAAGCAATGTAATTGATCCTACCATCATCTAACCTATCCACCTAACTTCCTATGTACCTTTCGTGTCGTTCCCCTTCTTGTTTTGATGCGTATGTCGACATAGAGATTTTCGATGGAATTCCAAGATTTCACTCTAAACAAGTGCTACTTTGGGGCCTATGACAAGTGATTCTTAGAAAAACTCTCTAATGGTCCACTTGTTCAAATTTAGGTTCTCTAGGATGAGGCATTTGATTCCACAACCGCCAAAAAAGTCTAGCTCGATTCTATAACGGATTGGAAACTTCTCTTTGTTTTGAGTTCACGCTGAAATCAGCGCTTGGCGATCCCCTAATGTCACATGCGAAACATATTTTAACGGTTGGGGAGGCAATGTAATTGATCCTACCATCATCTGACCTATCCCCCCTAACTTCCTATGTACCTTTCGTGCCGTTCCCTTCTTGTTTCGGTGCGTATATAAAACCGACATAGAGATTTTCAATGGAATTCAAGATTTCACTCTAAACAAGTGCTACTTTGGGGCCTATGACAAGTGATTCTTAGAAAAACTCTCTAATGGTCCACTTGTTCAAATTTAGGTTCTCTAGGATGAGGCATTTGATTCCACAACCGCCAAAAAGTCTAGCTCGATTTCTATAACCGGATTGGAAACTTCTCTTTGTTTTGAGTTCACGCTGAAATCAGCGCGAGCAGTCCCTAATGTCACATGCGAGAAACATATTTTAACGGTTGGGGAACCAATGTAATTGATCCTACCATCATCTAACCTATCCACCCTAACTTCCTATGTACCTTTAGGTGTCGTTCCCCTTCTTGTTTGATGCGTATGTCGTATATAGAGATTTTCGATGGAATTCCAAGATTTCACTCTAAACAAGTGCTACTTTGAGGCCTATGACAAGTGATTCTTAGAAAAACTCTCTAATGGTCCACTTGTTCAAATTTAGGTTCTCTAGGATGAGGCATTTGATTCCACAACCGCCAAAAAGTCTAGCTCGATTCTATAACCGGATTGGAAACTTCTCTTTGTTTTGAGTTCATGCTGAAATCAGCGCGCGACGATCCCCTAATGTCACATGCGAAAAATATATTTAACGGTTGGGGCAATGTAATTGATCCTACCATCATCTAACCTATCCACCCCTAACTTCCTATGTACCTTTCGTGTCGTTCCTTCTTGTTTCGATGCGTATGTCGACATAGAGATTTTCGATGGAATTCCAAGATTTCACTCTAAACAAGTGCTACTTTGAGGCCTATGACAAGTGATTCTTAGAAAAACTCTCTAATGGTCCACTTGTTCAAATTTAGGTTCTCTAGGATGAGGCATTTGATTCCACAACCGCCAAAAAGTCTAGCTCGATTCTATAACCGGATTGGAAACTTCTCTTTGTTTTGAGTTCACGCTAAAATCGCCCGGCGATCCCTAATGTCACATGCGAAACATATTTTAACGGTTGGGGAATGCAATGTAATTGATCCTACCATCATCTAACCTATCCACCCTAACTTCCTATGTACCTTTTCGTTACCGTTTCCCTTCTTGTTTTGATGCGTATGTCGAACATAGAGATTTTCGATGGAATTCAAGATTTCCTCTAAACAAGTGCTACTTTGAGGCCTATGACAAGTGATTCTTAGAAAAACTCTCTAATGGTCCACTTGTTCAAATTTAGGTTCTCTAGGATGAGGCATTTGATTCCACAACCGCCAAAAAGTCTAGCTTCGATTCTATAACCCGGATTGGAAACTTCTCTTTGTTTTGAGTTCACGGCTGAAATCAGCGCGGCGATCCCTAATGTCACATGCGAGAAACATATTTTAGCGGTTGGGGGCGCAATGTAATTGATCCTACCATCATCTAACCTATCCACCCTAACTTCCTATGTACCTTTAGGTGTCGTTCCCCTTCTTGTTTCGATGCGTATGTCGACCACCGAGATTTTCGATGGAATTCAAGATTTCACTCTAAACAAGTGCTACTTTGGGGCCTATGACAAGTGATTCTTAGAAAAACTCTCTAATGGTCCACTTGTTCAAATTTAGGTTCTCTAGGATGAGGCATTTGATTCCACAACCGCCAAAAAGTCTAGCTCGATTCTATAACGGATTGGAAACTTCTCTTTGTTTTGAGTTCACGCTGAAATCGGCCGCGGCGATCCCCTAATGTCACATGCGAGAAACATATATTAACGGTTGGGGAACGCAATGTAATTGATCCTACCATCATCTAACCTATCCACCTAACTTCCTATGTACCTTTTCGTGCCGTTCCCCTTCTTGTTTGATGCGTATGTCGACATAGAGATTTTCGATGGAATTCCAAGATTTCACTCTAAACAAGTGCTACTTTGGGGCCTATGACAAGTGATTCTTAGAAAAACTCTCTAATGGTCCACTTGTTCAAATTTAGGTTCTCTAGGATGAGGCATTTGATTCCACAACCGCCAAAAAGTCTAGCTTCGATTCTATAACCGGATTGGAAACTTCTCTTTGTTTTGAGTTCACGCTGAAATCGGCGCGGCGTCCCTAATGTCACATGCGAGAAACATATATTAACGGTTGGGGAACGCAATGTAATTGATCTACCATCATCTAACCTATCCACCTAACTTCCTATGTACCTTTCGTGCCGTTCCCCTTCTTGTTTCGATGCGTATGTCGACCTGAGAGATTTTCGATGGAATTCCAAGATTTCACTCTAAACAAGTGCTACTTTGAGGCCTATGACAAGTGATTCTTAGAAAAACTCTCTAATGGTCCACTTGTTCAAATTTAGGTTCTCTAGGATGAGGCATTTGATTCCACAACCGCCAAAAAGTCTAGCTCGATTCTATAACCGGATTGGAAACTTTCTCTTTGTTTTGAGTTCACGCTGAAATCGGCGCGGCGATCCCTAATGTCACATGCGAGAAACATATTTTAACGGTTGGGGGAGGCAATGTAATTGATCCTACCATCATCTAACCTATCCACCCCTAACTTCCTATGTACCTTTGGTGCCGTTCCCCTTCTTGTTTCGATGCGTATGTCGACCATAGAGATTTTCGATGGAATTCCAAGATTTCACTCTAAACAAGTGCTACTTTGAGGCCTATGACAAGTGATTCTTAGAAAAAACTCTAATGGTCCACTTGTTCAAATTTAGGTTCTCTAGGATGAGGCATTTGATTCCACAACCGCCAAAAAGTCTAGCTCGATTCTATAACCGGATTGGAAACTTCTCTTTGTTTTGAGTTCACGCTGAAATCAGCGCGGCGATCCCTAATGTCACATGCGAGAAACATATATTAACGGTTGGGGAGCGCAATGTAATTGATCCTACCATCATCTAACCTATCCACCCTAACTTCCTATGTACCTTTTCGTGCCGTTCCCTTCTTGTTTCGATGCGTATGTCGACCATAGAGATTTTCAATGGAATTCCAAGATTTCACTCTAAACAAGTGCTACTTTGGGGCCTATGACAAGTGATTCTTAGAAAAACTCTCTAATGGTCCACTTGTTCAAATTTAGGTTCTCTAGGATGAGGCATTTGATTCCACAACCGCCAAAAAGTCTAGCTCGATTCTATAACCCGGATTGGAAACTTCTCTTTGTTTTGAGTTCACGCTGAAAAATCAGCGGCGATCCCTAATGTCACATGCGAGAAACATATTTTAACGGTTGGGAGCCCAATGTAATTGATCCTACCATCATCTAACCTATCCACCCCTAACTTCCTATGTACCTTTCTTTGCTTCGTTCCCTTCTTGTTTGATGCGTATGTCGACACAGAGATTTTTCGATGGAATTCCAAGATTTCACTCTAAACAAGTGCTACTTTGAGGCCTATGACAAGTGATTCTTAGAAAAACTCTCTAATGGTCCACTTGTTCAAATTTAGGTTCTCTAGGATGAGGCATTTGATTCCACAACCGCCAAAAGTCTAGCTTCGATTTTATAACGGATTGGAAACTTCTCTTTGTTTTGAGTTCACGCTGAAATCAGCCTTGGCAGTCCCTAATGTCACATGCGAAAAACATATATTAGCGGTTGGGGAACCCAATGTAATTGATCCTACCATCATCGACCTATCACCTAACTTCCTATGTACCTTTTCGTGCCGTTCCCCTTCTTGTTTCGATGCGTATGTCGACATAAAGATTTTCAATGGAATTCAAGATTTCACTCTAAACAAGTGCTACTTTGGGGACTATGACAAGTGATTCTTAGAAAAACTCTCTAATGGTCCACTTGTTCAAATTTAGGTTCTCTAGGGTGAGGCATTTGATTCCACAACCGCCAAAAAGTCTAGCTTCGATTCTATAACCGGATTGGAAACTTCTCTTTGTTTTGAGTTCGCGCTGAGTCAGCGCTGGCGATCCCTAATGTCACATGCGAGAAACATATATTAGCGGTTGGGGAGGCAATGTAATTGATCCTACCATCATCTAACCTATCCACCTAACATCCTATGTACCTTTCGTGTGCGTTCCCCTTCTTGTTTCGGTGCGTATGTCGACCATAGAGATTTTCGATGGAATTCCAAGATTTCACTCTAAACAAGTGCTACTTTGAGGCCTATGACAAGTGATTCTTAGAAAAACTCTCTAATGGTCCACTTGTTCAAATTTAGGTTCTCTAGGATGAGGCATTTGATTCCACAACCGCCAAAAAGTCTAGCTTCGATTCTATAACCGGATTGGAAACTTCTCTTTGTTTTGAGTTCACGCTGAAATCAGCTTGGCGTCCCCTAATGTCACATGCTCTACATATTTTAACGGTTGGGGAACCCAATGTAATTGATCCTACCATCATCTAACCTATCCACCTAACTTCCTATGTACCTTTCGTATGCCGTTCCCCTTCTTGTTTGATGCGTATGTCGACATAGAGATTTTTCGATGGAATTCAAGATTTCACTCTAAACAAGTGCTACTTTGGGGCCTATGACAAGTGATTCTTAGAAAAACTCTCTAATGGTCCACTTGTTCAAATTTAGGTTCTCTAGGATGAGGCATTTGATTCCACAACCGCCAAAAAGTCTAGCTCGATTCTATAACCGGATTGGAAACTTCTCTTTGTTTTGAGTTCACGCTGAAATCGGTATGGCGATCCCCTAATGTCACATGCGAAACATATATTTTAGCGGTTGGGGAAGCATAATGTAATTGATCTACCATCATCTAACCTATCCACCCTAACTTCCTATGTACCTTTTAGTGTCGTTCCCCTTCTTGTTTTGATGCGTATGTCGACATAGAGATTTTCGATGGAATTCAAGATTTCACTCTAAACAAGTGCTACTTTGGGGCCTATGACAAGTGATTCTTAGAAAAACTCTCTAATGGTCCACTTGTTCAAATTTAGGTTCTCTAGGATGAGGCATTTGATTCCACAACCGCCAAAAAGTCTAGCTCGATTTTATAACCGGATTGGAAACTTCTCTTTGTTTTTTGAGTTCACGCTGAAATCAGCAGCGAGCGATCCCCTAATGTCACATGCAGAAACATATTTTAACGGTTGGGGGCAATGTAATTGATCCTACCATCATCTAACCTATCCACCCCTAACTTCCTATGTACCTTTTCATATCGTTCCCCTTCTTGTTTTGATGCATTAGTCGACATAGAATTTTCAATGGAATTTCAAGATTTCACTCTAAACAAGTGCTACTTTGGGGACTATGACAAGTGATTCTTAGAAAAACTCTCTAATGGTCCACTTGTTCAAATTTAGGTTCTCTAGGGTGAGGCATTTGATTCCACAACCGCCAAAAAGTCTAGCTCGATTCTATAACCGGATTGGAAACTTCTCTTTTGTTTTGAGTTCACGCTGAAATCAGCGCGCGACCGAGTCCCCTAATGTCACATGCGAGAAACATATTTTAACGGTTGGGGAGCCCAATGTAATTGATCCTACCATCATCTAACCTATCCACCCTAACATCCTATGTACCTTTCGTGCCGTTCCCCTTCTTGTTTTGATGCATTATGTCGACATACGAGAGATTTTCGATGGAATTCCAAGATTTCACTCTAAACAAGTGCTACTTTGAGGCCTATGACAAGTGATTCTTAGAAAAACTCTCTAATGGTCCACTTGTTCAAATTTAGGTTCTCTAGGATGAGGCATTTGATTCCACAACCGCCAAAAAGTCTAGCTCGATTCTATAACGGATTGGAAACTTCTCTTTGTTTTGAGTTCATGCTGAAATCGGCCTTGGCGATCCCCTAATGTCACATGCGAGAAACATATATTAACGGTTGGGGAGCCCAATGTAATTGATCCTACCATCATCTAACCTATCCACCCTAACTTCCTATGTACCTTTCGTGCCGTTCCCCTTCTTGTTTGATGCGTATGTCGACATAGAGATTTTCGATGGAATTCAAGATTTCACTCTAAACAAGTGCTACTTTGAGGCCTATGACAAGTGATTCTTAGAAAAACTCTCTAATGGTCCACTTGTTCAAATTTAGGTTCTCTAGGATGAGGCATTTGATTCCACAACCGCCAAAAAGTCTAGCTTCGATTCTATAACGGATTGGAAACTTCTCTTTGTTTTGAGTTCACGCTGAAATCAGGCGCTGGCGATCCCTAATGTCACATGCGAAACATATTTTAACGGTTGGGAACGCAATGTAATTGATCCTACCATCATCTAACCTATCCACCCTAACTTCCTATGTACCTTTTCGTGTCGTTCCCCTTCTTGTTTGATGCGTATGTCGACATAGAGATTTTTCGATGGAATTCCAAGATTTCCTCTAAACAAGTGCTACTTTGAGGCCTATGACAAGTGATTCTTAGAAAAACTCTCTAATGGTCCACTTGTTCAAATTTAGGTTCTCTAGGATGAGGCATTTGATTCCACAACCGCCAAAAAGTCTAGCTCGATTCTATAACCCGGATTGGAAACTTCTCTTTGTTTTTGAGTTCACGCTGAAATCAGCTTGAGCAGTCCCCTAATGTCACATGCGAGAAACATATATTAACGGTTTGGGAACCCAATGTAATTGATCCTACCATCATCTAACCTATCCACCCCTAACTTCCCTATGTACCTTTTCGTGCCGTTCCCCTTCTTGTTTTGATGCGTATGTCGACATATAGAGATTTTCAATGGAATTCCAAGATTTCACTCTAAACAAGTGCTACTTTGGGGACTATGACAAGTGATTCTTAGAAAAACTCTCTAATGGTCCACTTGTTCAAATTTAGGTTCTCTAGGGTGAGGCATTTGATTCCACAACCGCCAAAAAGTCTAGCTTCGATTCTATAACGGATTGGAAACTTCTCTTTGTTTTGAGTTCCGCTGAAATCGGCTTGGCGATCCCTAATGTCACATGCGAGAAACATATATTAGCGGTTGGGGAAGCCCAATGTAATTGATCCTACCATCATCTAACCTATCCACCCTAACATCCTATGTATCTTTCGTGTCGTTCCCCTTCTTGTTTCGGATGCGTATGTCGACATAGAGATTTTCGATGGAATTCCAAGATTTCCTCTAAACAAGTGCTACTTTGGGGCCTATGACAAGTGATTCTTAGAAAAACTCTCTAATGGTCCACTTGTTCAAATTTAGGTTCTCTAGGATGAGGCATTTGATTCCACAACCGCCAAAAAGTCTAGCTCGATTCTATAACGGATTGGAAACTTCTCTTTGTTTTGAGTTCCTTTGAAATCGGCCTTGGCGATCCCTAATGTCACATGCGAAACATATTTTTAGCGGTTGGGGAAGCAATGTAATTGATCCTACCATCATCTAACCTATCCACCCCTAACTTCCTATGTACCTTTCGTGCCGTTCCCCTTCTTGTTTCGAGTGCGTATGTCGACATAGAGATTTTCGATGGAATTCCAAGATTTCCTCTAAACAAGTGCTACTTTGGGGCCTATGACAAGTGATTCTTAGAAAAACTCTCTAATGGTCCACTTGTTCAAATTTAGGTTCTCTAGGATGAGGCATTTGATTCCACAACCGCCAAAAAGTCTAGCTTCGATTCTATAACGGATTGGAAACTTCTCTTTGTTTTGAGTTCACTTGGCTGAAATCAAGCGTGAGTGGCGTCCCCTAATGTCACATGCGCGAAGCATATTTTAGCGGTTGGGGAGCGCAATGTAATTGATCCTACCATCATCTAACCTATCCACCTAACTTCCTATGTACCTTTAGGTATCGTTCCCCTTCTTGTTTTGATGCGTATGTAGACCGCGAGAGATTTTCGATGGAATTCCAAGATTTCCTCTAAACAAGTGCTACTTTGAGGCCTATGACAAGTGATTCTTAGAAAAACTCTCTAATGGTCCACTTGTTCAAATTTAGGTTCTCTAGGATGAGGCATTTGATTCCACAACCGCCAAAAAGTCTAGCTTCGATTCTATAACGGATTGGAAACTTCTCTTTGTTTTGAGTTCACGCTGAAATCAGCTGGCGATCCCTAATGTCACATGCGAGAAACATATTTTAGCGGTTGGGGAGCCCAATGTAATTGATCCTACCATCATCTAACCTATCCACCCTAACTTCCTATGTACCTTTCGTGTCGTTCCCCTTCTTGTTTTGATGCATATGTCGACGCCAGAGATTTTTCAATGGAATTCCAAGATTTCCTCTAAACAAGTGCTACTTTGGGGCCTATGACAAGTGATTCTTAGAAAAACTCTCTAATGGTCCACTTGTTCAAATTTAGGTTCTCTAGGATGAGGCATTTGATTCCACAACCGCCAAAAAGTCTAGCTTCGATTCTATAACGGATTGGAAACTTCTCTTTGTTTTGAGTTCACGCTGAAATCAGCGGCGATCCCTAATGTCACATGCGAGAAACATATTTTAACGGTTGGGGAGCGCAATGTAATTGATCTAACATCATCTAACCTATCCACCTAACTTCCTATGTACCTTTCGTGCCGTTCCCCTTCTTGTTTCGATGCGTGTATGTCGACACGGAGATTTTTCGATGGAATTCCAAGATTTCCTCTAAACAAGTGCTACTTTGAGGCCTATGACAAGTGATTCTTAGAAAAACTCTCTAATGGTCCACTTGTTCAAATTTAGGTTCTCTAGGATGAGGCATTTGATTCCACAACCGCCAAAAAGTCTAGCTCGATTTTATAACGGATTGGAAACTTCTCTTTGTTTTGAGTTCACGCTGAAATCAATTCGAGCAGTCCCTAATGTCACATGCGAGAAACATATATTAACGGTTGGGGAACCCAATGTAATTGATCCTACCATCATCTAACCTATCCACCCCTAACTTCCTATGTACCTTTCGTGCCGTTCCCCTTCTTGTTTCGATGCGTATGTCGACATAGAGATTTTCAATGGAATTCCAAGATTTCACTCTAAACAAGTGCTACTTTGGGGCCTATGACAAGTGATTCTTAGAAAAACTCTCTAATGGTCCACTTGTTCAAATTTAGGTTCTCTAGGGTGAGGCATTTGATTCCACAACCGCCAAAAAGTCTAGCTCGATTCTATAACCGGGTTGGAAACTTCTCTTTGTTTTGAGTTCACGCTGAAATCGGTTGCGATCCCTAATGTCACATGCTCGAAACATATTTTAGCGGTTGGGGGGCAATGTAATTGATCCTACCATCATCTAACCTATCCACCTAACTTCCTATGTATCTATTTCATGCCGTTCCCCTTCTTGTTTTGATGCGTTGTATATGACATAGAGATTTTCGATGGAATTCAAGATTTCACTCTAAACAAGTGCTACTTTGGGGCCTATGACAAGTGATTCTTAGAAAAACTCTCTAATGGTCCACTTGTTCAAATTTAGGTTCTCTAGGATGAGGCATTTGATTCCACAACACAAAAAGTCTAGCTTCGATTCTATAACGGATTGGAAACTTCTCTTTTGTTTTGAGTTCACTTATTTGAAATCAGGGCGGCGATCCCTAATGTCACATGCGAGAAACATATATTAGCGGTTGGGAACCAATGTAATTGATCCTACCATCATCTAACCTATCCACCCTAACTTCCTATGTACCTTTCATGTACCGTTCCCCTTCTTGTTTCGGTGCGTATGTCGATTATAGAGATTTTCGATGGAATTCAAGATTTCACTCTAAACAAGTGCTACTTTGGGGACTATGACAAGTGATTCTTAGAAAAACTCTCTAATGGTCCACTTGTTCAAATTTAGGTTCTCTAGGATGAGGCATTTGATTCCACAACCGCCAAAAGTCTAGCTTCGATTCTATAACCGGATTGAAACTTCTCTTTGTTTTTGAGTTCACGCTGAAATCGGCGCGAGCAGTCCCTAATTTCACATGCGAGAAACATGTTTTAGCGATTTGGTTGGGCCCAATGTAATGATCCTACCATCATCGACCTATCCACCCCTAACTTCACAATGTACCTTTCGTGGGTTCCCTTCTTGTTTTGAATGCGTTATGTCGACCTGAGAGATTTTTGATGGAATTCAAATTTCACTCTAAACAAGTGCTACTTTGGGGCCTATGACAAGTGATTCTTGAAAAACTCTCTAATGGTCCACTTGTTCAAATTTAGGTTCTCGGGGATAAAGGGGCATTTGATTCCACAGCGCCAAAAGTCTAGCTTCGATTTTATAACGGATTGGAAACTTCTCTTTGTTTTGAGTTCGCGCTGAAATCAGCGAGCGATCCCTAATGTCACATCTTGAAACATATATTAGCGGTTGGGGCGCAATGTAATTGATCCTACCATCATCTAACCTATCCACCCCTAACTTCCTATGTACCTTTCGTGGCCGTTCCCCTTCTTGTTACGTGCGGTATGTCGACATAGAGATTTTCAATGGAATTCAAGATTTCAATCTAAACAAGTGCTACTTTGGGACTATGACAAAGTGATTCTTGAAAAACTCTAATGGTCCCACTTGTTCAAATTTAGGTTCTCTAGGATGAGGCATTTGATTCCACAAGCGCGAAAAGTCTAGCTTTCGATTTTATAACAGGATTGGAAACTTTCTCTTTGTTTTGAGTTCCGCTGAAATCGGTCACGGCGGTCCCTAATGTCACATGCGAGAAACATACAATGTAATTGATCCTACCATCATCTAACCTATCCACCCTAACTTCCTATGTACCTTT
>JADLZK010000144.1:0-44255 GCA_015847255.1 Hyparrhenia diplandra
GGACCAAGCTCGCCGTTGACGATCCCAAAGCTCCGTGGAAGATGCTGGTGGCGCCAGACTACAGCTGACAGTTACAAGCCGGCGTGCCCGTATATATGCATTCTGATGGTGGCCAGAGCTGGCACATGACCGGACACCTCGTCATCCCAAAGAGATGCTGCTAGGCCGCCCTACCCTACCGCTGCTCCTACCTCAACTGTCGACAGATGATCGCCTTAAATAAAAGTTTCTCGTATGTCATCTTGTTGGAGTCCTGTTATGCAAACCATGGATTGATTGTTAAGTAGTATTTCGGCTGAACAAGGTTTTGTGTATGGTTGGGTCGTACCCACGTAGGAGGTTGTTTGTTTGCTGGGTTGTCACGTTGTCCAAAAGTCTATTGCCAACTTAGGCATCCACGTATAATGCCTGCTCTCGTTCCAAGGAAGCCAGCCAATGGTGCCCCTACTAACCTGTCACTGCATCCGAATTGAATTGTTTAGCCTGTTGCTGAGCCTTGTTGCCGGTCGTATGCGTGCCCCGACCTTCGAGTCGGCTTGTTTCCTTGCTTACTCAGCACGACGCCGCTGCGGCACTCGCGGCTGCCATGACCATGTCCTCCTCAGACCTCAAGGTGGCCAAGGTGGAACCTTGTGAGCCACGTCCATGGCCATAGGAGCAGGCACACCTGCACGTCACGGCCTTTGCCTCACCGATCAGAGCAAGGCTCTGCCTTGCCACCGCACACACGAACTGGTGCAGGCACTAGCACACGCATGCCAGGCAGCACCTTGCCATCGCTCGAGCAAAAACTTGCACCTACGAGCACAAGTTCATGTCTTTTTTGCCTTGCCAAGCACAGCACGGACACAAGCTGCTTCCTTTTCGGACCTGATGCCGGTCGCATGCTGCTGCGGAGCCACGCCGGTGTCCACCCGCGGCAGCCGCGCGCGGCCAAAACTCCATCACATACTTGCACACAAGCTCTTGAACAACAGCGAGCTCACGCCTTGCTGTCGTAGTCAAGGACCTGCCTGAATCGGTGCAAGCAACGCTACACGTAGGCCATGGCACACGCATGGTGGGACTGCTACTGTATAGCGCACCCGCTGCCTATGAGTACTCATGGGATGCGTTCACTAGGCGTTCCGTGAGTACCACATCTCAGAGGGTGCCGCTGGACGCCAAAGGAAGATGAGTTTTTCGAGATCAAAGCAGAAAGGTGACAAGATCACGGTGTACGTGATTCGCTTCACCACACTACTAGCGATGCACGCCGCGACCGTGAGTGTATCACCAATGAGAAGGAGAAGATGCGTTGCTTTGAAGGGGTCTGACACGCATCGCTTTCCCTCTCGGGCAAAATCTCGCAAACCTTAGGGGAGATGATCAACAAGTGTATGGAGGGGATCAACAAGTGTACGGGTCCACCTTCTTTTGCGTGATGTTTGATGGAGGGATCAGGGGGGCCGAGGCAACTGAACCAGGGGTATATTCGTGAAGATGCGGGCCGTCCGTCCGCAACAACCGCGACAGCCGACCCACGCGGTTCCGTCACACCGAAAAACTGAGGAGAAACTGAGACTTGTGCGAATAGCGAGGGCGACGCAAAGCAGCCACGCGCACGCAAGAAGCCGGCGGAACTCGAATGGCGGCGGCGTCTTCTCATGGCCACGGCGATGGCGCTCGCGCTAGCGCTTCGATGCCGCGGTATCAGCCTCCTCGATTCGAATAGCGGGCGTAGCTGTATGTACTAGCCGCCGAGGTGCTTTTCCTGGCAAGCCGCGCGGCTGGACAGCGCTCCCTTAGCTGCCAGAGTTGGTTTCCGTGGCGCAGCGCGCGCCGCCCCCTGTGACGTAGATGTGAGATGTAGAAGAAGCCGTGCAAAATTTAATTAGAAACTTCTTATTGTGGGTTCTCGATGCAAAACGCCAGAGAACGTTTATATTAATGTAGGCTTCATTGATTTAATAGTTCGTGGGTTGGTGCAAAAACACCGTGATACAACGGTGTATTCTCGCCGCCCAACCACTATTCCTAATTGCTTCAACCAAACATCCATGGGTTCACCCATCCATGAAAATCGAGGTGCAACCAAACAAACAATGGGTCGGCTCGCCCGTAAAAAAAAAGAGGTTGGATTCAACCCAACCCAATGATCCTACAGCCAGTATTTGCGGTAGTATAGCGGCCCCCACCTGCAGCAGAATATTGCAGTGGGTAAAGCTCCCTAGCCTGGCCATCTACCCCTCTCCCTCCCCCTCTCCGTCCCCTCCCATCCCATTTCTTCTCTCCGATACCAGCGTCATTCCCACTGAGCACAGAAGTGGGACACATGGTGATGAACTACTACATCTTCTCATCTTTTCTTTTTCTTATCTTCTGCTAAGCTCTGGTTTTCCCATCTATTCAGATCTGAAACATACTTCTAATCTTGTAGCAGTGGTGGTTCATGCGGCTAAGCGGCTAAAGAATCGAAGTTTACGGCCACACAAGGTACGTCCGCTGCCCCTCTGCCATTGATTTTTCTAAGGACGTATAAATCCATCTCCACTGTCTTGCTAGTCAGTGATTCCTTTCTTAATCTTGGCAAGATGTGCTCTCGTGCTGGATAATTTTTTTTTTTTTTCTTAACTAATATGTGCCGCTGAATCTTGAAGTTTGGGCATGTTGTCTTAGTCTTTCCCTAATTGACAAAATGAGCTCACATCGTACATTTTGTTTTTCAATCTATTCGAACTATATATACCGCTTCATTCTTTCTACTTAGTTTATTACTGATTTCTTGATTCTTTTTTTCTTCTATAAACATATGTTTTAGATGGGTCAAATCAAAGAAAATTATTCTTGCAGTATTCTTGTGTATCTGGCCATTATATATGTGGAGGAGAAGATTGATTGCTGGTACTCTTGTGTATCTTGCCATCTGTTTGTATAGGATTAAATCAAGATTGAGACACCCTTTGCATAAATGAGTTGCGTATAAGGAAATCTGTCTTCCACATGAGGCTCTGTGATCAACTTGGATCACCCGCCCTGCAAAGAGGACGACTCGTTTCATGTCACAGTAGAGGATGCATGGACAAATCGCCATGTTTATTCATGCTGTCGGGCAGCATTGATTGAACAAATCAATTGGTTTTGATTTCATTAGGTTAAGTAAAAGTATTAATAGATATTTCCATCTAGTTTTAGATGCCCTTTTTGTAGGCCTAAGCTCGTGATCTCATATACATCAGTTGTCTGGGCAGATTTCACCCTTACTTTGAGGTACATTATCCCCATACTGTGGTACCTGATATCACCTACAAGAGTATATAGGCACCAGAGAGACTCAAATCCCCAAAGGAATTATTCAACCTTCTCCATTCCTCACTTAGAACGATTGTTGAAAGTATTTGGTACCCTCTAGGATTGTTTTAAAATCTTCGCAAGTCAGTCATTCTTACCTTTAAAAACACAAGTCAAATTGTGATGGTTTGTTGTGTGCTTCATAATTGAATCTTGGGGATGGTCCGGATGAGTATGTTTATAATGATGTTGCTTGGTATAGAACGTTGCCTTGTAGTGTACGGAATCTAGCTTGTGAAGGTGGCTATTTTGTGAATATGTTCAGTAACTTTTACTTTGTGTGTTATAGTGAATGTACTGAATGTGGCTAGAAGATAGTTGAGATAATTGTTTAAACTTATAGACTTCATTGATGTTGAATTGGTGATAGTTTCTAATGAATGGGTAACCACGCTCACGGCTATATCAATTGGGGTGTTTTGACTAACATGTGTGTTTTTTTTTTTGTAGCAACAAACCAAACAATAGACACATTGATTTTTTGCCACACCTTAGTTGTCAATGAAACACACTAAATTTGTCACAGAATGTGGTGACCACAAGCGTGGCTAACATCCTAACCTTATTAGGTGTGGATAACTATGGCTGGCAACCAAACAAGCCCTAAGTGATTTTGCGAATTGGTAGTTGAACCCCAGTTTTCCTTTGCATGTGCTCAAGATTCACCATGAGGGGCCAAATCAGTTACCTGCGCAGCATGTGTTATTGTGAGACCAGGAGAGATATAATATCTAATGATATTTTTAGTGGGCACATTTTTTGCAATGAAGAAACCCAGCTTTCTTTTTAATTTGTTTTCTATATAATTTGTCACTACATTGCCAAGTTAGAAGCTCTTGGCCTTTAACAAATTATTAATGACTTTCCTGTGAATTGTGCTACTGAACAGTGAAGAATTCAAAGATTAGTAGCATGAAGTAGTTGGGAAGAGTTCATCACATCATCACTAAGAGTCTTTGCAGTTGCAGGCTTGCAGCTGTGGGCACTAACTACCAAGCTGTGAAGACAGATTCCGATCGAGCTGCCTGCTTAGAGTTGTCAGTACCGCAGGAGGAAGTCATCCATGTCCGATATGTTCAGCGACGATGAGCAGCCTATCGCTCCTGCTTCGAATGCAGGTGACATGCATCATGCGTTACTTTAGGTTCAGAGATCGACAGGTTGTTGGTGCAAGAAATGTTTTCTTTTCACAGGAATTAAGATGTGGTGATAAAAATACATAGTATATGTTGGTGCTTGGGGAGGCAAGTGCTTGGGTTTTAGCGATGTGGGGAGAGCGTCGGTGCAACCCTTACTACCCGAGGGAGGCACCCTTGGCAGCCAATACCGTGCGTGTGCTGCTGGACGTGAGCAGCTCATCTTCCACGGCCAGAAGGGCGGCGCTGGACCTGGTCGTGGTGCTGGACGTGAGCGGCAGCATGAAGGAATCCGGCAGGCTGGACAAGGTCAAGTTGGCCATGCAGTTCATCATCAGGAAGCTCACCCCCATGGACGCCTGTCCGTCCGTCACGTTCAACGGCAAAGCCAACGGCGGTGCCTCACGCACGCCATGTCGAGGGCACCGTCCCCATCCTCGCGGACATCGTCAACGGCCTTTTCCCCAAAGCGGGACCAACATCGAGGATGGCCTTCGTGACGGGTTGCCGCAGGTCCCGGGCGGCCGGCGGTACATCGGGTGCCCGCGACCGGGCGTCATCCTCATGTCGGCGGGGTGGAGAACGTTGGGCACGCCACAGGGTCCCGCGAACCGCCGCAGTACGCGTCTTTCCACACGCTCGTTCGCTTTCCAGGACAGCGGACATGAATCTGCCTTTAAGCTTTACCAATGGCGGCGATATAACCCGTCCCCGGACGATGCATGTCCTTTGCTTTCATTGTCTACTCATGCAAGGGACCACTTCACACACACCCAACCGTTGGCCCGGGCGGGGCGCCCGCTCCACGTCGCGGCGCCCGGCGGCCACCCAACCCCCGGCGCCCACCACCACCGTCGCCTCCGCCTCCCCCTCCACCCCCCGCCCCTCGCCCGCCGCCACCTTCACCTCCCCACGCCCGCTCGACGGCTTGCCTGCCAAGGCGTGACCGGGCGCCTTTGTGCGCCAATGCCGTCGCCACTGCGCCCGTCGTCGGAGGTGACAGAATCAGCGGGGCAGCATCGGATCCGTCGATCCCGCCACCGCCGCCCCCGTTGCCCATCGGCTAAGCTCGCCCCGCCGCCGCCGGTCGGCGTCGACTCGCATCTTTCCCCGGATGCCGGCGGTGGGTCGGACGGCGCCAGGCCCGCCGATGCGGCCCCTCTCCTCCACCGTCGCCGCAGTCGCGATCCGCGGCCACGCGGACGGTACCGGGCCCGGCCCGCCCCCGTCGCCCGTGTGAGGCCGTTGTGCCGGATGCTTCACGGAGATGGAGCGACTCCGCCCGTCGCCGCTTCGTGATGCTGGGCGGACGTTGTTTGATGCGCTTCTCGGCGCCAGGATGCGTTGCCGCGGCCTGCCGCCGCTTCCATCTCTCGCGCGACTACCTCGACACGCCGGAGGGCCGCATCGCCGCAAGCGCTTTCCGCTTTCCATTCCTTCGAGCTGCCCTCGCTGCCGTCACTGCTGGCTCGGCCCCTCACCGTGAGCCGTCCAGCCACTCCACGCTGAAAGTGCCCTGCCTGTGGCGAGGGCGCCCTCCCCCGGGCCACAAGACGCAGAACACCAACCGCAAAGACGGATCTTGCTCTTGCTCTTCGTGGACATTGAAGAGGGTGAGATCGAGGAGGATGTCGATGGTTGCTCCTACGGCGGTGTGCCTTTCCACCAAGGCTTCCCCATCCTTCCCTCCTCCGTCTTGCGGGACTAAGGTGGAGCGATGGGTCGATGTTCCCATGTCCGATCTTTCCGACGACGAAGTTCGAGATGCCAACCACCGCCGCTTGACTTCCGCTTCCCTCCACCGGCGGCTTGCCCACGGGAGCACGGTCGACCGCCGAGGGCGTCCCGCCCCGCCATCTCGGCGCTATGGGACGGGCGCCACCACGTCGGGTGCTCCTCGGGGAGGGCGATCAGCCGGCGGTCGGGCTTAAGAACGGCGCTCCGATGTTGCCACCCCCCGCCCCACGGTTGGCGTGCCGGGTGCACGCCGACCGCGCCAAGTTGAGACACGACGTCCCGCGTCGCCGATGCGAAGTCCTCCGTGGCCGGCGATCGCGTCGTGGCTACCCTACGACTCCGTCCTCGCCACTGTCGCCAGCAGGCTGGGCGGCGCGCATGGCCAGGCGCCCACGCTACCGGCCCACAGCGCCGGTCAGTTGGTGCACCACGGCGCCGACGGCGCAAGGGCGCATCCGTCCACTGCGCGGGCCGCTCGCTGTGCCTCCCGAACCGTCATGGCGCGCGAGGTCTCCCTCGCGGCCGGCCTGGGCACGCGCTTCGCCATCGCCCACCGCCGCGGCCCGTCCCGCCAGCGCGCTTTGTCGGCCGCCGCTTTCAATCGCTTTCTCAACATCGCCCACGCGTTGCGCGCACCTTCCGTCAGCGTTTGCCGCCGCGGGCGAGGGCTACCAGCGCGTCGCCGCCGCGCGAAGGTGTTTCGGCGGTCGTGGCCTGGCACGGCCGCTCGGCCCGGGCATGGCCCTGGCCTGCGGGACGGAGTCGCGTTTCGCGTCGGTCGCCCGCCACAATCGCCGGTTCTCCCCGATATCGCTTACACCGCCACCGCCGCGGAAGAGTTTACGCCCGACGCGTCCACCGTGGGGATCTTTGCGGGTCCCGGGGGGACCGTTTGGCCTCCCCCGATCACGCCGATTGCCGGGCGGTCCGCAGTGCCCTCCCCTGTTGGTCGACCGTGCTCGGCGATGCGGCCTCCCTCGTCGCGGCGCCCGCCTTCCTCTCGGGGCGAGCGAGGCATCGTTGGCGGGAGTCCCGATGTCGCCGCCAAGCACGGTTCGGCTCGGCAGGCGAGGTCGTCGCAAGGTCGATGGTGCCTCATGACGGCGCCGCCGACAGGTTAAGGACTACGCGGCCCCGTTGATTGGCGGACCGGTGTCGGTGTCCGCCATCACCCTCTCGCTCGTCGCACCGACTCACATGCACCGGCGGGGTCGCCATTCAGGATGACTAAGAGCGTCGCGACGAGCTACCACTACCATCCCCGGATGCGGGTGGAGTTGAGTCGGCGGCGCCCACGCAATACGTTGTCCCGCGCCAATGGCCGAGGAGTTCGTGGGTCATTTCAAGAGGCAGCTCGAGCCATCCATCTCTCCACGCCCGGCCTTTGAGGAAAACCGCTTCACGCCAAGACGCCTGCTAATGCCAAACGCAAGGCGCCGGCTTGCCGCAGTGCGCTACATAAGCGCCGAGGACCGGGCAAAGGAGGGTTTTGCTCAAGAAGATGAGGATCGAGGTCGGTCGGCGCGGAAGATGCGGTCCCCTTTGCCGAAGTTGCAGCCTCCTCACGGCCCTAACGCCGAGGTCAACTTGGAGGCCATGGAGGTCTTCTCCTTCTGGGAAGAAGCGGCGCGACGGGCGCTAAGCCTCGCGGAGTGCTTTTGCGCCTAGTCGCGACATCCGTTATCTTGTAATAGGCTTACGTGGCATCCAAAGTTAGGTTTGTTGCTTTGTGTTGTGTTTTGTTTAGTTTGGTTTCTCTCTTTCGCAGCTCGATGTCACGCTTTCGGCATCGGCGTAGTTTGTATTTGATTTGGTTTACTCCTCTTAATGAAAAACGGGTGAATGGCCCATCACAAAAAAACCCGTCCCGGATAATGGGGCATGAGGCATGCTTGGCGTCTTCTTGCGGCTCATGGCGGTCTCCTCACGATAAGTGGTCGCGGGACATACCGATCCCTGTCAAACCCGTTGCGCCCACCTGTGGACGACCATGACCTCGACAAGATCGTCAAGGTGGACGTCAGAGTTCAAGGCCGGGACAACGACGCCTAATCCAAGATGGTCACCGATAAGTTCTCGGCCACCTCTTCGCTGGCGGCGTCGCCAAGGTCATCGTGGAGCTCGCTAGGAGAGACCGGCCGGCGACTTCACGGCGGAGATCTTCGGACGTGGGGCGGAGCTACCTCAACGGCAAGACGGCGACGTAATCTCATGGGCGGACACTCCACGCGAGCGCACCAAGACCAGCGGCGACAATGGAACCACGCCGGGCGGGGCGGAGCTCCCTCACGGCAGCCACGCTGCGGTGTCCATCCCGGGCGGAGGCTCCCAGGCGGACGACGAGATCTTGCGAGCCGCGGGGACCCGGTCAGAGAGGCCTTGTGGTCGAGGGCGTCCTCGAGGTGATCGCCCCATGGTGGCCGCCGTGTTCGGGACGATGTGGCGGGGCGGTGATTGATCGCATGGGATCGGGGAGACCTGCAGCAAGTCCAAGCGGGCAAACCCCTACGCTATTGCCGAGCTCTCCCACCGCCGCTAACCGCCTTCGCCGGGGGTCACCGAGCGGCGAGGTCCCGCCTCTTCGCCACGCCCGCATGGATGCTTATCTCTTGCAGGCAGGAGATTCGCCGGGACCCTTTAACGCACCTCCGCCCACCGCCGGATGCGGAACTGGGCGAGGTAGAGGATGCCCCCCGGCATGCACTACGGGAAGCGGATCTTCGCCGAGGCCGTCGCTGCGTTTTGCCGACCACACAGTTGGCGGTCGGCGAAGATTTCTTCGCCGACCGCAGGCAGCGCTTAGCAAAAGTTCCACTTGCCGGCGAAGAGGTTCGCACACCGCTAAGTGGTCCGCTGGCGATAACGCTGGCAAAGCAAGCTTTGCCGGGTCGTCATCGCCATGGCGGCGAAGCAAAACCGCTGCCAAGCTCCACACGCCATCGTGAACCGTTAACCGTCACAAGATGATTCGCCGACGCCGCCACCGTCCGGTGGTCGGTAAAGATCAACATTCGCCGACCGCCTCTCCGTCGTGGTGGTCGGGCGTAAGTTTTTTTTAAAAATTAAAAACAATGCCCCAGACGCATTGCCACGCAGGCCAAAATGCCGAGGGTCGCATTCTTCGCCGATCGCCGCCATCCGGGCGGTCTGGCGAAGAAATCTTCGCCGATCACGCACACCCGGGCGGTCGGCGAAGACGCCACAGCATCTATTTCGCTGCTTGGCCGGCGTATAAATTTTTTTTGAATTTACTATCACAACTTTTTCTGTGCAAGAGCTACAAGTAGAAATTGAGTGCATTGTTCAAGTTTGGGATTTTTTAAAACTTTTTACTATATTTTATGAGTTTTCATGTTATATTTGAATTTCTTTTCGAAAACTAAAATTTGAAGCGCAAGTGATTGAATAATGGTTCTAAATGATTCAAAAAAATGATAAACATGATTGTGAGTCTATATTGAGTCCTCATCCATGACGAGACACGAAATTTGAATATCTTGTGCGCTAAACACGGCGAGGGACTTTATGTCGATTGTTTTAAAAATTTATAAAATTCAAACGGAGTTGAAAAATCATGAAACTTGACGAAGTTGTCCTTATATCACATGTGTACACTATGAAAAAAGTTTGAGTCGATTTCGTGGACGTTTGCATCTCGGGTGGCAGTTACCAAGACATCTCTAGCATGTGATAACAGAAACTCTAGTTGAGATGTCTAGGTTTCAGCAGTCCGGGATGCAAACTTGCATGAAACCTTTTCAAATTTTTTCCACAGCTTAAACAAGCAATATAACGATGACTTGTCAAATTTCATGAATTTCCAACTTCGTTTTCTTTTTTAGAATTTTAAAATGATTCGCGCGCATGGAAATCGAAAAATGTCCCGCACTCAAGATCTTTTGGATTTTTCTCACGTGTCCATAGATGAGGGCTCAAAATATACTAACAAACAAGAATATCATTTTTCCAATCACATAATTCCATTTTTCTAAGGACCTGCTAGTTCAAATTTTAGTTGTCAAAAAAATATTCGAGTAAAAAAAAAAAGTATTAAAAAAATAGTAAAATGTGCGGAAAATGTCCCATTTTTTTGACATGTACTTGTAAACACTCTATCTAAGCTACAGAAAAATTTGAAGTGAAAACTCCAAAAAAATTCTTTGCCGAGAGCACGAAGTTGCCCTCGGCGAAGTCTTCTTCGCCGACCGCCTAGTATATGGGCGGTCGGCAAA
Organism: Hyparrhenia diplandra; assembly: GCA_015847255.1. NCBI lineage: Eukaryota > Viridiplantae > Streptophyta > Magnoliopsida > Poales > Poaceae > Hyparrhenia > Hyparrhenia diplandra. Next base: position 10,436 of record JADLZK010000144.1, read on the forward strand.
GTTGTCACCGCGACCCTGACCGTTCGTTTTTTAAAAAACTTCGCCGACCGCCGGATCCTAGGGCGGTCGGCGAAGCCGTTTTCCCGCGCGCCCCGCCTATCCGATTCGATTTTTTTAAAAAAGTGGATGGTCTTCGCCGACCGCCGGATCGGGGCGGTCGGCGAAGTCCGGATATACGCAGAAACACACACACTCAGCTCGGCCCTCACCTCACACACACTCACTCACACACACAGAAACACACGCACACATTCACAACGCGCCGCCGCCGCCGCCGACGCCTCGCCGGCCGCGCCCGCCCCGCCAGCCGTGCCCGTCCCCGCCGGCCGCGCCGCCCCCCGCCACCGACGCGAGCCGCCCGACACCGCCGCAGGCCGCGGCCGCCCTCCGCCCCCCCCCCGACGCCGGGTCGCGCCGGCCCCGGACGCCTGGCCGCGCCAGCGACCGACGCCGGCCAGCCCCGAGCCCGCCACCGACGCGAGCCGCCCGACACCGCCGCAGGCCGCGGCCGCCCTCCGCCCCGCCCCCGACGCCGGGTCGCGCCGGCCCCGGACGCCTGGCCGCGCCAGCGACCGACGCCGGCCAGCCCCGACCCCGCCCGGCGGCCGCGGCCGCCCCGAGCCGGCCACCGACGCCCCGAGCCTGTGTGGGAATAGAGCTCGCCCGCAGATCCGAGCGTGTGCAAGCAGGAGGTTTCATCTCGTGTGATCCTGGCGTTTTTTTTTTTATTCTCCTTTTTTGTTCCATCTCGCGTGATCTGAAATCTCCGTCGATTGGAGTTCGTTTGAGTCTTGATCTTCTAGGAGTAGTTCAACAACATCATTGTGATTGCCTGTGCGAATTTTTTGGATCGAATTATGGTGGTTTAAGTAGGATTTCGTTGAATTTTCAGTGGCCGCTGTTCTCTGTTCTTGTGTTCTTCGTGTTCGTCTTTACGCTCTTCTCAGCATGGGCACCGGAGGGTATGGACAGCACTACCAGCGCCGGTGCATTGGCATCGAGCGGGCTCAGGTGAGCTGCGCGCCTTTCCCTGCATAGTGTGCCAGCAAGCAGCCGAGGTGATCCGGCCTTTGGGTTCGTCAAGTGCAGTCTCGGAGAGCAGCACGAGCAGACCCATGCTTGCTCACTCTTGCTTCTCTCTGATTTGTAGCAGTACGTCTCTTGAAATTCAAGCAAGTAGGCAGGCTAGTGTAGCAATTCATTGTTGATTTGTAGTAAGTGCAGCAGCTCGTGTATAGCTTGGGCAATCAGTTATTGAGCAATTCGTGAACAATGTTTCTATTCTACAGGAGCAGTCTTGGCAAGCTAATTAATTCAAGTGCTATTTGTGTATTGTTTGCTTTCGTGAACTGCAGGAGCAAAACTCAGCACAAGTTCTCTATGGAATCCACCTAGTTCCAAGTTGCTGCTCAGAACTGCTGGGTGAAGAAGGGAGGTGCTTTCATCGGTGAAGTCAGGTTAGTCTTTACTCCTGTCTGATGACTGGGCTGAAGTCCTGTGTTCATTTTTTAACTTGTGCAGAGAAAGGCATATATCTTCTATGTCATTACAGCTTAATATTGCTAAACAGTAGGTCCGATCATATTATTAACCATATATGATTTGCTTTATAAGAGTAACTGAGAATTCCTTGGTTAGATTTTTTAGATTCGTCTGCCATTAGTTCTTGTTGTGTGGTAAAAAGAAGCTCATCTCAGTGGCAGCAGTTAGTAAATAAGTTTGCATTACAATATATTAGTCTGCCATTTTCATTGCAGGCATGGGGCTTCTAGGACCAGTATCATAACCTGTCATGCCCACCTATGCTATAATTAATTTGTCTGATTCAACACTGTAGTCACAAAGTTGATTTCGGCCTTGTCCTGTTTATGCAGACAGGATCACGCAGAAAGAGAGTAGTACCTGAGTGTTGAACCACTGTCCCTTCTTCCATGGCTCTAAAGTTGAGTATTTTGCTTCTCAAGTTGTGCATTCTGATAAATTACTTTTTTTTCCACTGAGTTGCTGCATCAACCAGCTCCATGATCAGACATATACTGCCATTGGTTTTCTTTGTGCTGATACATGTGAATAATATTCCATTGATTTTCTTATCGCCATCTTGTATAAGCATTGAATTGATTCAGTTTACTTGGAGTCCTCACGGGTGTAAAAAGTTTTTTAGTTGCTTTATCAAGTTCGCTGATCTGTTGAGCAGCCAGCAGTTCATATGTTTTTTAGTGATTTTTCTGTCTTGAACTATTTGCATTCGGATCTGATCTAATCACAGTTGCATATATATGTTGTCAGTCATATGTGTAGGGTAGGGTTAGGGTAGGGTAGGATTAGATGGAGGATGGATGGATGGTTTAAGATTGAAAGGATGATGTGAGAGATGCTTGATAGATGTTTGACACTATAATGTCTTGGCTTGGGCTTGGCTTGATAGATGTTTGACACTATATGTTGTCAGTCATCTAGTGGTCTTTTGCAGGAGGTGTATGTGTGGTTTCGGTGGAGTAATTGCAAATCTGCAAATGTGTTTGCCTTTGCTTTCTCTGCAGAGCAAATAAAGTGCAGCGGTTAGCTTAGGCAATGAGTGTTACTATGTACTAACAGTAAAGCCTTTTTTTGTGCATTTTGAGAATGCAAGAAAGTTGTGCTGACTGTGTTTTAGTATCATGCCTGAATGAAGTCAGAACTGTGTATTAACCGAAATAAACATGCATGCAGAATTAATATGTATGAAACATACATCTAGCACAAAGTAGAGATTTTCCATCAGCTTAATACATTGCGGTTCAATTCAAATCCCATGGTCAAATTAAAGAACCTTGTGAATAAATCGATAGATGGTCCTAAAAGATTTCAACAGGCATGCATCTGCACTTGTCAGAAGATAAATTGAAGTCTACTATCACCAGGGCAACTTTAGCTATCAATTTTCATCACAAATTTTACTTTTCTGAAAAAGCTCTTATATTACAGATTAAAGATACCAGCAATACGGTCAGTCCCCTCAGGAGCATGGTATTGATGGAAATCATGATATATATAGGGCCACTTCATTCTCTTTAGTATGGAACTTTACCTTTTTGCAGATTGTTGAGTTATTATTAAAAAAACTTTAGTGAGTTATTATTTTCTCTTTGATCAGACTTGCCCTTTGCTCCATTGCAGGGTGCAGCAGCAATGAATGGAGCCCCTAAAGCGGTCCTCTCAAGCAGTCCTCTCTCTCTGTACCACTTTAGCATTATTCATCTCTCTCTCTGCAGTGGGTGGCCTGGTTTAGCCGGCCGCTGCCATCTTTTATCAGAGTGGGGATGCGGGGAATGTGGATGCATGCATGGCCTCCTGCAGCTTGGTGGATGCATGCATGGCCTCCTGAAGGCCGTTATTAGCCTTCTCTCAAATTTTGTATACCTTTGAACAAGGATTAGTTCCATGTCAAGTGTCAATGTACTTGTTTGATACATGAGTAAGTGTATGCCTAATGTAATCACTTTCGTATGACAGATGTTTATGGCTATAATATAATTGTGAGATATGATGAGCTCGTGTCATGAGATATGTTCTGTGATTGAATGGATGTGATATATATGATATATGTGTTTGTTTGTCAAGGGGAAAACGAAAACAAAAAAAAAATTTTTTTAGGGGGCCGCCGAGCGTAGTGCTTTCGGCGAAGGGCCCTTCGCCGACCGCTTTTGCAATAGCGATTCGGGCGGTGGAAGGGGCCCGGCTCGGCCACATTCCCAGCTTCGCCGACGCTTTTCAAAGCGGTCGGCGAAGACAATCCTTCGCCGAGTTAATCGTAGAATGTAGCTGACGGCGGTCGGCGAAAAAAAAAAAAAAAAAAATTCTTCGCCGAGCATCTCTATGTGAGGCGGTCGAAGAAATTGTAAAAATAAAATGAAAATACCACCGCCGACCGCCCACCGACAAGGCGGTCGGGCGAAGAGGGGAAAATGGAAAAATCTTCGCCCGGCCGCCACGACACGGCGTTCGTCGGCGAAGACGGCGTAACGGCCGCCCACTTCGGCGCTCCGTTAACGGCAACTTTTCTTCGCCGACCGTCGTTTTTGGTGGTCGGCGAAGGATACGCCGACGGGCGTTATTTTAGGCGGTCGGCGCAATCCCCCCATCGCCGACCAATAATTCCCGACAGGTCTTCGCCGACCACTACGGTCCGGCCTTCGCCGGCCGTTTTCGGTTTTTCGCCGATCGCTTCGCGGCGGTCGGTAAGACCCAGTTTCCTGTAGTGATGGTTGTCTACTACGTGCAGGTCGCCGTGCTGTTGCTGCTGGGCATCTGGAATATCATGAAACGCCTCTGGCAACGTATCTAGGCATGGCATAGCCTGGGTCAGCACGAGTCAGCCGCGAAGGCCAAGTCTGGTTACTTCTGCTCAGTTACTGTCGTTGCTGTCAACTTGTCAAGTGTGAGTTATTATGCACTGTGAAATGAATAAGGCTGTGACTCTGTGAGGATGGTTGGGTGGTACCCATGCATGTACTCCACCGTATGCACTGCGAAATGAAAAATGGCTTTGTGAATGTTTGGGGGTGCATGGTTTTATTTGCAATTATTTAGACCACCAATTTTGGTTTTTTTTAACTCTTAGATTTTAAAATTATTTTTTAAAACAACCTTGGACGTCGATATGGTCTACACAAAATTTGTAGTGCTCAATATGATCTATAACATTTTAGTTAATAAGTTTTTGATTCAATTTTATGCTCTAAGTTTTTCAAGTTTCAAATTTAGAAATTCCAGACGACATTTTATGTTGACATTATCTATAACAAGTTATTTAAACCTTAAGGAACGAATGGTCTTTCTCTATTGAGCTTAATATGAATCTGATTAAGGTTGTCCTCCTGCCAGCTAGCTAGGTGTTGACGATGGAGTCTATTTGGGTTTGCCTCAATGCCCTCGTTGATACAAGACATCCTAATAACTTTCCTCTTGTTTGATACTACAGATGCAATTCTCTTAGTTTAGCTTGATTCTCATGTTCCAAAGATTGGAGAAGGTTGCTACGAGGTCTACTATGTGGTCTCCGAAGACCTTGCTTTGTACTACAATTCGGTCCAATTTTTTTTAAGGGGTGCCAAGGGCAGAGCCACACGTTGAGGATTATTGGTGCGGCCGCCCACAGATAATTGAAAACCAAGGTTTTTTTTTTTTTTTTGACAGAGAAAAGCAAGTTAGAACTGTAAAAGGCCTAAATTTTTTTACCCCATCACCCCTCTGCAACCCACAAGCCAACGGCCATACACAACCAGACTACATCCCAGCATATCAGTTCCATCTAACAAGGTTTATTGTACTACAAAAAAAATCTATCACAGGAACAAGGAACGAATGTCGCTCATTTCGTCCACTCTTCAGCTACCCGCCCGTTATACTGACCGCCTTAGGCACACGCGCACCTTAGGTGCCTCTTCATCTATTTGTTTTTTATGACCAATAAAGGCCAAAAAAGAAACTCAACGATTATCTCCATCTATTCTACGAGGGCACACTCTAAATTACTGAAATACCCACTACAATATATTTCACATACCTGGATGTACTATGGTACTTTTTTTCAACCATGGACAGAGAGCTCACGAGCAATCAGTGTGGCGGACCTTGCCGAAAATATGACTATACAATATAAAAGGGGACAGGGCAAGCCAATTAGCAGCACAATTCAGTTTAGCAGCTCTGTCGCTATCTACAATCATATTAACACTTCATTTCTCTGAATTACTATGATATGCAGGTTAGTGACAGATAATACACCTCAGGATCATTCAAAAGAGAGTATGGAAGCTACTGTCCAGCAATTGATTAATTTGGCACAAAATACTGCTGTACGTATGCTGTAAAGAATTCTTTTTATGTTTGCTTTAGTGTCCTGATTTGTGTTGAACTTTGAAATACTTATTTTTAGTCAAAAGGTGACACTGTTCTTTTACATTTCTTCTGTTTAATTCTGGTTTCTAAAACTAAAGTCAGAGCATCATATACACAATAGCAACTTATAAACTACATTTTCAAGAATGGCGGTGGTGGTAGCATCAAGCTATTTTTTTCAATATCACACCAACTCCGAAACTTATGCTTATTAACTATGTAATGGCAGGAGCTCTACCATGAATTGCATGCTCTGGACAGATTTGAGCAGGATTTTAAAAGGAAATTTAATGAAGAGGAGTCTGTGCCAGCAGCTAGACGAGGTACATTAAGACTGATGCCATTTTGGAGCAGTACCGATAGATGTTAGGCTGCATGATTTAGGCTTTTTTTCTCATTAGTGATATATGCTTACACTTTGTGAGCAAAGACTTGGGGTGAACATATCATAATATTAGTAAGTTATCAGGCTAGCTATTACATTTTGGCATTAGACAAAGGAAATGAAGCTTGAGAACCTGCTCGTAGCATGCTGTTAAGACCTCCAGGTGTGAGGGTGTCAACCAGGTTTCAAACCCTGAGTTCTCACAGGAAAAAAGGCCCATTACTGTGTAGTTCCCCATGGTTGTGAGACAGCTGTTAAAGCGATAGCCTGCGGGTAAGGCAAATTGGGTACGGCCCCTCCCTACTGAACTCCCGTGGGCACCTATCTCCGATTACAGACGCGTGTACAGATGTACCGTATCTAAAGGCGCTCCTCTCAGCTCTCATCCTCTTCACAATTCATCTGATGCACTGCACGCGGCTGAACCCACAGGACTCATGGCTCGGCTCGGCTCGGCTCCGTCTCCTCTCTTTTCTCCACGCTTTCACTGAGCCGCCGCATCAGTACAGTATCTATTTTCCGGTGCTGCTGGCGGCCAGCCGGTGCCTGCGCCCTACGCACGCTCGCCCGGCGGCGGCGGCGGGCTGCACTGCTCCTCCCCTACCCTCCACCTCCCCACGGCACAGGCGGGATGGCGGCTCGCCGCCGGTCGCCCCCACGATGGAGGCACCCTGGGCGCTCGCCATCTCCGGACCACAAGGAGCTCGTCGATGCGGATTCCCGTTCCCTCCATCATCTCCACCTTGGTTGGATGTGACCGGCGGTGATTCCTCTTCTCCTGGATCTTGGTAATCCCTACTTCCTTTCTAATTTTGTTCAGAGATGGTGATTGCTACAGCTCTCCGGTACATGTGTTCCAATTTTGGCTCTAGATATTGTTATCTGAATGAGATACATGAATGTCAGTTGCTGATAATTTGGACTGCGTCTAGATATTGTTCCAATTTTGGCTCTAGATATTGTTCCAATTTTTTTCTCTAGCTGCAATTTTGGCTCTCCAGTACAGCGTCCATGCAAATTTGGACTGCAGATCCTGAAAAAAGGATAATTTTAATAGCAGCTAGCTGGAGATATAAATAAGAACTAGGTATAAATCTTATCTGAATCTGTCACAGCACTGGAATCAACCATGCCCTCTTGGTCAGTAGCACTGTTATGTTTCATGGTAATAGCTCATTAGTCTGCAGATTAGCTATCTGAATGTTAGTTGCAATTGGCATCCCATTGTCTCGGATCATTATTCTGAATGATCGAACTATTCTGAATTTGGCAGCTACTTCTTCTTTTTTTGTGACTGCTTGGGCCATTGAAAATTTTGCATCTTGGGTTCAGTAACATAGTGTCATATTAGCAGATGTAGAACATCTTGATAAAGTAGAATGTTACTTAGTAGTCTATCCTTGTATGTTGTCTCGGTATTTGAGGGCTGTATTATAATCAAACCGGTTCTTGTCAGCACACTTTTTCATGTCGGTATATATACGTTGAGCTTTATTTGTATTAGTTGTTTTGTTCATCCAGGGCTCCGATGGCCAGGTGTGTGTACGTTCTTCCTGTTAGCCTCATAGGTGGGATGCACTGGGATCTTCATAGTGACAATGTTGGTCCTCATGGCATTGAACAGAGATGCCAACCTGCGGATAGATCGCGGAATCAATGAACAAACAACATCCACGGAGTTTCAAACTACTCTGTCTTATAAGAAAAGGTACATTCAGTATTCCAACCATACTCTGTCGCTGCTGTTCAACTATGAATCACTTACTGAACAGATGTTGTGGGCTGCTACTTAGTATCTACAAAAAAAACCTTAAACACATCTCAAATATCTCATGTTGCTGGATTAGGTCCCAGAAGCCAAGGTCTGATTTGTTACATTTTATTTTAGGTAATTAGCGTGTTTTACGCAAACTACTTTCACAAGGTTCTCGATCTCTTTCTCATCTGGTTTCGAGTAGGGTGTTCCGGCCGGTGTTCAGATATATTCATGCAACAAGGGGACGCACAAAATCAAGTTGTTGCTCGCAGGAGCTTTTTTCGTTGAACCAACCGAGTTACTATGGTAAAACCAAGTTGAAACCAAGATGTACAATGTAGAATTTCAGTGTTTAATCTGTTATGTTCCATTTGTCCCCTGTTGCTTTGATAATATGATATCCTTGACAACATTTTTTCTCGACCGGTCAAGTATTAGCGAGGATTTGGTAATTTGCACGGTGATATGGTATATTTCTACTCCAAGCATTTTTTTTTAACATTATTCACCCCGAAAATTTATAAATACTGCCTATTTCATAGGCTTAACTATGAAGTTTAGTACAGAAACAAAAACAAAGTACAAGAGCAAACATGCCTTAATACCTGTAAGCATCTACAAATAGTTGCATCAGCTCGCATGGTATTTTGTGCCCAGGCTTTTTCGGGATTATTCAGAAAATAAATTGGTAGCAAAGACAAAGGCAGAATGTTGTCACAAGTGAATGGTCCCCTGATGGTCATCATTTTATAACGGCTACAACAGCGCCAAGGCTCCAAATAGACAGTTGGTATGTTTACTGCATATTTGGCAATTGGCATATTAGTGGACATAGTTAAATGGCCTTACTGATTGGAAATATTGTTGCAGTATAAAAATATTTGACTACAATGGATCTCTGCAGTTTAATAAGATGTTTGAAAGGTTGTATCAGGTATCCCCTCAAAATAACCTGTTATTTTTAACCCTGTTTACAGGTCCGAGTCAAATGGCAATGATTCGAAGAACTGTTGCTAAACTGTAGTAACATGCTAAGAAACAACATTTGTTTTCAGAGTGTAGGCTGGAAAAGGATGGATATCTTGCTGACCAAATTGGCGCATGGTGCAAAGTTTTCTGAAGATGAAGTTGGCGCTGATTCATTTCATCTAAGAAGGTCAAAGTCCGGAGTTCCTGTAAAGTGGCGTAAAATACAGTTTGTTGTTCATGTAATGCATGGGTGCGAATGCAGACGAAGAAGGTGCTAGACAGAGGAGAGCAAGGGGTAGGAGGAAGCAGCTGAAGAGGAAGTGAAGCCATGTAGAAGCATTTGAGTTTGCTCCATGCCATAGTTTTTCGATGGAGGCTAGATGTTCCCTTAGATTTTTGGTGTAAAATCTGGAGGATGAATAAACAGTTATCTTAGTTTTTGGCTGAACCTTGTGAACATGATATGTCTCTACGACGCTTCGCCTGGCTCTTTCTCATACTGATCAGAAGACAAGGAAGTCAAGCTCTATACACTGTACTGCATTTCAAAAGTAAAGAAAAGAATATAACAGAATCAACAGTTCTCTTTTTTATATGTTTCTTGCGAGCGATCAGAGAGCAAAGCAATGAGTAAATCTACGGTTCATCTCAGAATCTTTAGTATACTGTTTGCATGAATTGGTTGCTTACTCAATATATATACTAATTTCTAGAGTAGTGGAAAAGGAAATTGTTTTTTTCTTTCAGTAATGCTTCTGATTTCAGCAATAATCTGAACAAATCCAGTAAGAACTTAAGATGGATTGAAAAGGCATCAAGCAGAGTGGCTAACCAACAAAAAAAGAGGTATAAAACTAACGTTTCGACAATGTACTGACTGAGACAACATCATGTTTTTATACTTGTTGTATCACTGTAGGGTTACTTTTTCAAAACAAAGCAGTAGGTTTTGATACTTGTTGTATCACTGTAGGGTTACTTTTATACTTGTTGTATCACTGTAGGGTTACTTTTTTTATACAACATAACTCAATCCATGCTCATGGAAGAATAGTCTATCAGCTGAGTATTCAGATTCATATAACACTATGGCTAGTGTTATATTCAGTTTCATTTTTTAGATAGGCTATTTCTACATCAGACATGTACCCCTAGCCTATTCAGATAGTGAAGATACCTTCTCAGCCTGTGGTTGAGCTTGGAGGACGATGGAGGCTTGGTTGCCGGCTAGATTGGAAGATGTCAACGCACATTTGGCATTGCAATCTTCGCTGATATCCGGTTGAAGATCCCGAAGCACGTCGCTCTTCTCATTGGCTGATGCCCCAGGCACCTCGCTAGGGTCTTGCTACAGCATGTCTGGCACGCCGTCACCATTGAGTCGATACTCGATCGAGCGAAGCGAACGGCGAGGGAGACACGTACGGCCACCAGATTCGTCTTCAGTTGGCAGATCGGAGGTAGCAGGAGCGGACAAGCCCTGTGTAGTCAAGCCTCTTCTCTACGAAATCTCCGACTGTAGTTTTGATCCTTGTCTTGGAAGTCACTTGCGTGTGCATGTAGCCCGGGCCGGCGGGTCCTTGTCTTGTAAGTCACTTGAGTTCTGCCAGATTCATTCTCTTCGAAGCCAAGCCGTGTGACTTGTGTCGTGATCAGGAGTAAGGAGCCGGAGCCGAGTTACGAGCCGGAGTTGCTACGAATCAGCTCGAGCCAAGAGTTCTCCGAGGTGCTACGTGTCGAGATTTGGCTTTAGGTGCCTACGGTGCCGGGTGCGGGAGTATCCCCACCGAATTTATCCCCTGCAAGGTCTTGAGAATGTTTCTCCCCTGGGCCGAGTTTCTTCAAGGGAAGTGAATCTTATGTTGGTTGTAGTGCAAATTTTTTTTTTTTTCCTGGGCTTCTCTTTGATAAATAAAACAATGTATGTTCTCTGAGATTCCATCCCCATCTTTATTCAAAATGAACCAACTTGTGATAGCCACTTATAAATTAACTATCAGCTGTGTAGCATCCCCAGATTATAGAGGCTGGAACTTTGATCCATTGTCTAAAAAGCCTTATAAATTGACCCAGTTAACAAGCTTATAAATTGACTGGTTAACAAGCATGACAAGATTGAAAGGCAGAGCTCCTTTCACTTTGTTCAAGAAAAAGCATGCCAAGCTGACAGATAGGATTGACATGGTAATCAAGGAATCCACACTTTTTAGAAAATGAACTACTTGAATGTATGAGACTCCTAACCATGTTCTTTTGAAGAGATTCTTAAAATGTGTAGATAGATATAAGCATTCTTTCACAGTACCAGCTGTTATTTCCTATAGCCCTTTTTGTTGCTCTAGCATTTTACACATGCATGTAGGCATGTACAGATAAAACGTGGGGGGTGTAATTACATTTTATTTTTTTACTTTTTTTTTTTGCAGAGAGTATAATGATATTGCACAGTGAATTAAAGCGCCAGAGGAAGCTTGTGAAAAATCTGAAGAAGAAATCCTTGTGGTCTAGCACCTTGGAAGATGTAAATTTCAGCCATACTCACTTAGTTATAGTTTGTACTGTAACTTTATGTCCGTTACTCTTGTTAATACTGACATGCTAACGAGACATATTTTGGTGGACATGCTACACATGTTGTTCCTTACCCTTAAGAATGCTGACATTGCATTTAATCTCCTAACTGCAGATTGTGGAGAAACTTGTGGACATCGTAATATTTTTACATAAACAAATCCGAGATTCATTTAATGAAGCTGGTAAGCAGTGCTACTAGCTTGTTGTTTTCTATTTTTTTAAAAAAATGTATCTAATAATATCCTAACACCACAGGAACTGAATTCTGCGCTTCCCAGCAAACTCAGAACAAAAGGCTAGGTTCCTGTGGTCTGGCACTGCATTATGCTAACATTATCAATCAAATTGAAAATATAGTAAGTTGTTCTGATAGCCTATCCCATGTCTATTTATGTCTGCAAGCACGATGTCCCACTTTCATTATATTGGCATGGCAGCAATGTCCATATGTTCTCCAGAATATATCCATTTGTCAAACCATGATCTATCCATGTTCCTTCCCATACAGTGCACAGTTGTGTACTGTACTAGTATCTGTGCTTATCTCTGTCTCTTAGCAGCAGATCACTAGTTAAGAAAGCATTGTGCATACCCTGTATCACGGAAGTCTACGTTTCCAAACTTAAGGCTGTTATTGATGATGCTTCACTGAATAGAGGGGATGGCATTCTCAAAGTATCGTGTTTACCTATGCAGGTTTCCCGGCCCCTCTCTCTTCCTCCTAGTGCAAGGGACAATTTGTACCATGGTCTGCCAATAACAGTAAAGTCAGCTCTGCGATCACGATTGCAAACATATGACACCGAAGAAGAGGTTTGTCTTTTTGTATAACCTCGCAGTGCTCAAATGTTTCATTTCCTTAGTATGTATCTTCCATGTGCATGTAGTCTGCGGTAGGTCTGTAAAACTGAATGATGGTAGGGCGAAGTTCAAAGTTCTGTTTTATGTCTATTTCCACACGCATTCAAGGATCTGTTTTTAAAATTTTCACGTGGGCATACAAGGACCTGATTTGACTGCTAATTGTGGTGCATCCATTCTTGCTTGCTAATAAGTGCTGTTCCATTGCTGCAGCGTACGGTAGCTCAAATAAAAGCCGAAATGCAGAAAACTCTTCGCTGGCTTCTACCAGTAGCAGAAAATACAATAAGGTGGGCTTAGCTTTGTTTTAGTTATACTCTGGCAATCTGACCTGACTATAGTACTATGTGCTAACGATTCTTTTTTTATTCTGATTCATTGACCAGGGCGCACCAAGGTTTTGGATGGGTTGGCGAATGGGCAAATCTTGGGTGAGTAACAAATTGAGAACTCACGCGATTGGTCACAAACCTTATTATGAACTTCTCATTGACAATATAGCATAACATATTTAACATGCATCCACCTTACAGGAGTGACATGAGCAAGAAATCAGGCTCCCAGCACAGCATCATCCGCATTCAGACGCTTCACCATGCCGACAAGGCGGAAACCGAGCACTACATACTGGAGCTGGTGGTGCTCCTTCACCACCTGGTGACCCAGGTGAAGAACAAAGGCTACGGGACCAGCAAATCGTCGAGGCATGACGCCTCATCCCGGTCCCGTAAGGTGACGCCGGACCTCCAACCAGATACGGAGACGAGGCACAACACGTCGCCGGTGAACAGCCACGTGGCCTCAAGCCCACTTTCAGACTGCGAGCGCGCGGCGCTGGACCGCCTGAGCTTCAAGAGGACGTCCTACGGCCGGAGCCAGAGCTGCGAGCCCCCGCCTGGCCGTCGGAACAAGGCTCACCGGAGCTGGAACTCGTGCCGAAGCCAGGGCAGCTCGCCGACGAGGGAGTTCGGCAGGACCCCCGTTGAGCGTGACACGGCCAGGGACCTTGATGTAATTGATGGCTTGGATAGACTGACTTCGTTCTCGCGCCCGGCCTCCCCCACGTTTTGCTAGAATGTTAGTAGTAGGTATTCTTTTGCTGCATCAAGCGGCTCTTGGTACATCTTCTTGTATATGCGTGATAATATGTCCATATATTATCCTAGCTTACTATGTACATATATAATCTTGTGTTATGATTTGAGTGGAAATATATAGAGCGAGATCACAAGTGGTGTTGCTATCATCTCACCTTTGTAAAAATATATATCGATTTGTTTGAATCCTGTCTCTGAATTTAACTACCAAATGATTTGAGCTTTGTAAGATTATTTTTTGTGCTCAGCTTTGTTGGGAAGAAGCCAACTGAGATACTGAAAACGATTCCTGAAGCTACAAATCTCCACGGGTCATTGCTTGATCAGATACATGTATTGCCAACTGCCATATCCATATCCATACCACAAGTGGCAGGGGTGGTCCCTAGTCCACATTATCCACTACTATTTCAGTGGGCATAATCACAAGTGGCAGCGGTGGGTCCCACCTTATATTATATCCTCTTTTTCATCATCAAGGAAATATTTCATCCACCTATATATATTTTATTATACGACATGTAATATCTTGGTGTCTGAAATCTAGTTAGCACTATTGATTTTCCGGCGACGTCAAGTCCAGCGCTGCTCGGCTGCTCGCTCCACCACCCAGCTGTTCCGCCGCGGAACGGGATGGAGGGGGGGACCCGCGCCGCGCGCGCGGTGCACCGCACACGGCACACGCTTCCCGCCGATCGCCGTCCGATCGGGGGTGGTCGGCGCATTAATTCGCCCACTGGTTTGCATTTCTGTGGATAACATGGAGCCGTAAGCTGAGCAGCGAACCTAACTGTAGCTGCACTTCACCGCCGCACGGCATCTGAAACCAAACGCAACGGCGCAGCTGAGAGCAACTGTCTCCAATCCATGTATATACAATAATGATGTGGAGACATGGAAAGATATCATATGCCGTCTATGAGAATCCTTGTGGGTGCAGCAGATTAGGCCTGTGGCCTAAACTGAAATGCTCTGAAAACACTGTCTTTCCCAACCAACATGTGAAAACTGAAAAAGCTAATGGACAGACAGACATAGCAGCCACTAAATAAAGTAGCAGTGTGGATTAATGCCAGCAGCATTATCACCTAAACAAATCAGGAACAAGCAAAAAAACCCCCAAATTTATAGCCTGATACAGAAATAAAAAAGTGAAATCTTTTTCAGGAGAAAATCACCAGGAATCTGATAACATAACAAACGTAAAATCAGCAGGTTAGGCAGTCAGATAACATCAACAAGCTTAGTACACACACAAAAAAGGCAAACAAAAGAAGATAACCACAACAACAAACAGTTTACCATCGAATCATTTTCTTGTTCCTGGAGAGAGTTGGCAAGCCAAGCCGCAATGATGGCCGGGTCCATTGGCGACAGCAACAGCTGTGACTGTGAAGGCAGGCAGGTAGGCTGGGCACACTGGGCACAGGATGAGTCACCATACTGCGAGCTCTCTATCTCCATCCTCCCGTGGATAAGATCGAGGACAGTTGGACGCGTAAGCACCACCACAGGTCCACAGGCTCCTCGCCGGCACCGCACTATAAATCCCACGGCGCACCACCTCGGACGCCGGCACCGTCCTAGTCGGCTAGTCCACTCTCTCTATCCTTTCTTTCGACGACCACGAAGAAACACTCCAAGAAACCAAGAACACCACACACACACACGCGAGGCAGGAGCTAGCGCTGTGAATTAATTGTGCAAACAAACAATGGCCTCGTTTGCATCGACGGCGGTTCTTCCAGGGCGCGGCAGCCGGTGCGTGGCGCGCGCGTCCGCGGTGGCGGTGGCGGTGGCGGCGCCGGCGTCGCAGAGGACGCACTACGAGGTGCTCGGGGTCGGGGCCGGCGCGAGCAGGTGCGAGATCAAGGCGGCGTACCGGCGCCTGGCGAGGGAGGTGCACCCGGACGCCGGCGGCCGTGGCGACGACGGCTTCATCCGCCTGCACGACGCGTACGCCACGCTCGCGGACCCCGACGAGCGCGCGCGATACGACCGCGCCGTGGCCGTCGCCGTCGCCGCGCCGGTCCGGAGAGGGAGCGGGAGCTGGGCCTCGCCGGCGGCGGCGGGGTTCCGGCCACGGAGGTGGGAGACGGACCAGTGCTGGTAGTTGCATAGCCAGTACCACGCCACGCCACGTAGGCACGTAGCTGCGCCGGGCCGGCGGTGGAGTCGCCGGAGCGCGCTCGGTGGTCTGATCTGATGGTCCCCGTTCACAGGACCACTTGCGACCGATGGGCCCATATTGAAGATGGCCTACATGGAAAACGGACCGCGATTCTGGCGGCCCACATGAGTAGGACCTGGACGCTGTGGGCTGGAGGCATCGTCGGCCTTTTGGCGCCACAGAGCTGAGGAGCAGGGGACGCCTCTGTCTTCGTGTCCATCCTGTCATCATAGTTGCACGAAGAGAGGCATTTTTAACATCTCTTGTGTACTACCAGTACTTGCTGTGCTTGTAAATATGGGCAATTTTATGTGAATGAATATGTATGTTTATTTATGCTCTTGTTTTCGACGGTAAATGACCAAAGATGTGCTGGCGATAAATTATTTGGTTATCTCTACTATAAGGCACCACTTCTTTCTATTTTTAGACTGACGATCAACAACCCACGGATCCACGAACGAACGGAGGACTAGGATTCAAAGTTTGTCCAGGGTCTTACACCCACGACTCACGCTCCTCCCGGTACCCCTTCAGGCGGCGAGGGTTCGATTCACATGATCACATCCCGTTCATATTTTATTTTCTTCCGCTAAAAAAGGTCTGGACGGTCCGGCCGCCTCCCTTGATGCCGCCGGTATTACCTCGCGTCTGGGAGGGGCGTCCACGCGGTCGGCCCTCGCGTGACGGCCCCGGCGGTGGTGGTTCCTCCTTTCACTGCTCGGACGGAGCACCTGGCGGCGGTGCGAAGTGTAACGTGTGAGCAGCGTCTCCATCCCGGCCTCCCGACATCGGCAGCAGCATCTCGCCTCGCGTGGACGACGTACCCGGCGGCACTGCAAGTCTGCAGTCGGCCCAGCGCAAGCTGTAAGCTGTAACCCCCGGCCCCGATCTTCCGGTACACATGTGCCTTCCTAGCAGCGCGTTTGGGCGGCGCCGCCGGAGGCCGTCGCGGCGGATCTGATCGCCAGAACTTCAGTCGACCCAACTGTAATCTCGTCAGTCGGCTAACTCCCTCCTGCTGTTCCGCTCCATCGATCTAGGGCGCAGTTCCTCCCCGTCAGCCCGTTCCCGTTAGTGCTCTGTGCTTCTGAATGTATCTGAACTAACACTGATCGTGGCTAATTAGTTTTGGTCAGGTTGTAACAGGATCAGTCGGCGATAGCTTGCATCTGGGGTGAGCGATGGTTTCAGACCCATCTTCTTTTCTCTTGTCTTGAGCATCATATGTATCTTTATTTTTCCTTTAAACTATTTATTTACATTTAAAGGCTAAGTGCCTGAATTTTTGTGTCCATGCCTGTTCTTGCTGTTTTTGCACATTGCAAATTGCAGAAGTGGGAAGTGCACTCTGGTTATACAAGAGCAAGGCATTTGAAAACTCATGGTCAGCTGTGGTGTGCCATTGATGCAAGTGAAAGTTGTCTGGTATAACTTCTTGCCTTTGAAAACACAAGGATCACAATATTTCTGGTTTGAAGTGTGAAATTGTTTCACTTGACAGTTGAGGGAACGAGGAGGTATAGAGATAAAGATGACATTGACTATACAAACTGTTGATAAAATGGAAATGCCAACATATGCTTCCTTACTCAGGTTCAATTCCATGTATACCCTCATCGCTTTATTTTTTAACAAATTTGCTCAGGTTACAGTAAAGTGAATACAACGGTGGGCTATCGCTTGATATATTAACAATGTGTTTGGGTATTTTTCTTAACTTTTTGTGGGCAACAAAAGAAGAATATTGCATGCTTATTGTCACTGGAGATCTACAGAATAGTTCTAAGTACAAATGTCTCACTTGCATATATCCTGTAATATTTGAGATGTAATATAAGTACTGTCAATTTCTCTCAGCCCCCTAATTTTCATCAAGTTGTTGATAAAACACTTGAACATAGCGACGAAATATATTTTGAGATCCACCTGAACCCAAACTACTGGTTACAAGTCGTTAATTGTTGCACCGTCAGTATAGCTTACTGAAAGTACTAAGGTAGAGTCCTGAGTCATATTTACCTTTTTGACATAATCTAAATGTTATATACAAGACCTACCTAGCTAATAAAACAAACTAAATAGCATCCGATCCATGCAGACTAAACCTGACATGTGTAATGGGCACAACGTTAATTAAATATATAGATGTTAATGAATCCTTGTACAATTTGTGTAAAGTTAGATGCATTTCAAGCCTTCAAACTAATGAAAAGATTATGTAGTTTTCTTTCCTTGTTGCTTCTTGAGTTCCTGCTAATTCAAACTGACGCCGAAGCCGGAGCACGACAAGGAGGATCCCATTCAACATGATTCGGCACCGAGCCCAAGGATGCTGACGGCACCGTCATCAACCACGCCGTGGAGTATTACGGGCCAGACGTGGATGTTGATTCCTTGGGAGATTCATCGGAGTGGAAGGTCCCTCCACAACCCAAGTGACACCGTTGCAGACAGACATAAGTACAATCACTACCAACCCGCAAATTATATTGTCCCGCGCTGACGGGAGATTCTGTTGGAATGGATCACTCATCCTATGGTAAGGCTGTGGTTTCAATTTGTTTCAGTCGAATTTGATTTGGATGATTTCCTTAGATCCTCTGTACAGTTTGGTTGTTCTGTCTCTGTATCTGAAAAGCTGTAACTTTCAGAAATGGTCTACTGCATTTTTATTCAGAGATTCTTCTCTTCAGTGCTAGCAGGTGCAACTTGTGCTTGCATGAATATCTTGTCTAATTTATTCTCTTCATATGTTGTAGTTCCTAAGTTTAGCATCTGTGTAACTTGTTCTGTGTAGCAGCACATTTGTTTATCTGTTGAGGCCCGAGTAATCACTTCTTTATCTATAAGAAACATTTGTTTATTTATTATCTATCAACACATTGGGACTGCTAACTAAGGGTTTCAGGTTTATTTGTTTGCTAGATGTGATCGGAGGCCAACTGAACTCTGAATGAAAAAGGGGGAAGAACAAGCCAACAAGGTCAATAGGACATACTTGTTTCGACGGCAAATGGCTGGGCTGAGGCTTGGACTGATTTCGACTATTTAATCATTCTGCTGTTGCAGTTAGTTTGGTTGGCCGGTGCCGGCCTGGTGGCCCATATATGACATGTGAGAGCCTTGGCTGCAGCGGCACCGAGCATAGGGCAGTATGCAATTTAGATACAGTTTCAACTTCTTAAGTGTATCTTGCTATGTAACTAACAATATAATAATAATAACTCTTTGTATTGATTCTTTTTTGTTGAATAGTAAATCTAATCTTATCGACAGATTGATTACCAAAACATATAGTATCATTCGTTGCGGTTTGATTCACATTACAAAATATTCCGTAGCGTTAGCACGGGCAATATACTAGTTAATAGAAGAGACTGGGAAAACAAACTAAAAGCTCGGTCAGTTTAACATCGATCTGGTTGCCTTTTGCTGCTGTACAGGTCCAATCCTACATTTAACCATTCAGGCACTGCTACAAAACAGTCGCTAGGATGCTGAATC
Source organism: Hyparrhenia diplandra (assembly GCA_015847255.1). NCBI lineage: Eukaryota > Viridiplantae > Streptophyta > Magnoliopsida > Poales > Poaceae > Hyparrhenia > Hyparrhenia diplandra. Next base: position 29,638 of record JADLZK010000144.1, read on the forward strand.
GACGATGTTGATCCCAGGCTCAGCAACAGGCTAAACAATTCAATTCGGATGCAGTGACAGGTTAGTAGGTGTAACAACCCTGAAAATTACCAAACACCAAAAAATCACAACCAACAAAATTTTTTGAAAACAAACCCATGTTTGGTGTGTGACATGCTAGGAAGACAACTTGTAGTTGCACAAATAGACCCTAGCTAGCATGTGTGAGCATATGCACTCTAAACAACTTGTGATTTGGCTCTTATGATTTTATGTGATGAATAAAATCAACTAACTTTAATTAAAGAATCGCGCTTGTTTGTGTTGCCAATCCTTGGATGGAATCCTAAACCCTTAATGACCCCTAGAGGACCCCACTAGGGTGGTGTACATGTTGGCAACACATGAGCATCAATATAAGTGCCCAAGGTCTAGTATAGAATGGAATTAAGGAATAGAAGAAAATTAGAAAAGCTTTTAGAAAGGAGAAGGAAATACTAAAGACCATTTTCGGCCTGGTTGCTCCAACCGGCCCAGCCTGCCCACTCTTCTGCACTCGCGAGCGGGCCAAACACGACAACCGGCCCCAAGACTTGGCCTAGCCGGCGGCGCTGAAGGCGCACCCGTGGGCGGCCCGGTTCGAGCACCCGAGCGGCCGGCGGGCCGCCGGCCTCACACGACCACATCGCGCCAAAGGAGGCCACTCCTCCGGCGGCCCGACAAAGCGGGCCCGTGGACCCCTTTGTCATCTTTTCCCCCTCCTCTCCTCGTCTCGCTTTTCTCGACGAAGGAAAGCGCCAAGCTAGCGGAGGAGAGGATCCGAGGCCGTCCGAGCCTTCCCGGCCGCCGCCCTCGCCATCCGCCGCACGGACGCCTAGGATGAGCGCCACGCTGGATGCCGCCCTCGCCTCCCCAGGATGGCACCCGCTCGACGCCGTGACGCGAGCTCTGCCATGACGGCACCTCTGCCGCCCCTGTTCCCTGCTTTTGACCGGACGGGCGTGTTCGAACTCGCGCTCACGTCGCGACACAGATGCCCGCTCCCATGAACCGCAGCCACCCGATCGCCTCCTCATTCCCCCTCAGCCGTTCGTCCCATCCATGGAGCCGCCGCCCTATAAAAGACTCGGTGCCGGGAGCCCTAGGTTTCCTAGAGCTGCGCCGCCGATTTGGTGGCCTCGCCTTTGCCATTCACGGCCCGAGGAGAAAGAAAGCGAAGAAGGAGGAAGGGAGTGCGGAGAAGAGAGGAGGCGGAAAGGAGAAGGAGGAAGCCGCCGGAGCCGACCAGCTCGCCCGGCGCGGAGGTTCTTTACCCGTTCTGCGGCGAGTTGGAGCGAGAAGGAGGAGCAAGCACGTCTTCGCCGCCAGAGGCCGCTTCTTTGCGGGGACCGCAAGCCGACGCCGCCGCTAAACCGCGAGCCCGCCCACGCCGGCGTCACGTCGCCTTCACGCAGCCCAAACCAAGGTGAGCACGCTGTCCATGCCCGCGCTCACCCTTGCCTGCCGCCGTCGCGTTCCCACTCCACGGACGCGAGGCCAGGCTCCGGCGTATGAACACCGCGCCACGCACCGTGGGAAGACGAAGGCCCGGCCTTGCCGAGCTCTCTCGACTCGGGAACGCCTACGCCGGTGTGCACGCTGCCATGGCCACGGCCACCCATGGCAACGCCGTGTTCCGGCCGATCCACAGCAAGCCGAGCCGCCGGACCTCCACCATTGTATCCGTCTTGACGCGTTGCCTGAGAAGGCACCCTTTTGTCTGCCTAGATGAGGACCTAGCCGACCGACCGCTTGACTTGCCCGTGCGCCGCCATGGGGACCGTGACCTCGAGTCACCCATGGAGCCCTTCGATCTGACCGCCTAGGAACCCGGTGAGCACGGTTATCGCCACCATCTACCCGCGTGCTCTCACACCACGACGCCCGGCCAAGACGCCCGCGCTCTCCGAGCCACCATGGCTCGGGAACGCCCGTCACCACCATGCCGCACCGCCAAGGCGCCGCCATGGCGGGACCACCGTGGACACCGCCACGTTCCAACCACACCAGGCCGAGACCGCCCACCGGATCACCGCCAGCGTGCCCGCCTCGCCGTGGCGAGTAGAGAGCACCCACGCTGTTGCCCTACCTAGGCCGTAGGCCTTGGCCCTCCCCGACCTTGCGGCGCGGTTGCTCTTGCGGCGCCGCCGCGTCGTCGGCATTCCCACCATCGTCGGCCACCTCGTGGGGCGGACCGGGCCGACGAGCTCGCTCATAACCCGAGCTCGGCCGCCCGGCTAGTTTGGGAAAAAGCTTCCGCCCGGACCGAAGTTCGACGCGGACCGGATCTCGCCGGAGCCGCGACACGCCACCGCCATGCCCGCAGCGCCAATCAAGCCACCTCCGGCCGCCTCGCGGGGCGAGGAGGGGGCGTGGAGCCGCGCCTTGAACCACGGTACCTAGCCGCCTAGGCGGTTGGGGAGAAGGCGCTGTCTTGCCCGTTTTGGCGGCCGCGCGTCCGCCCGAGAACCGCCGCGGCGTTAGCCTCGTGTGGGCGCCGCCGCGGCGTTTGGTCGTTAAGCGCAACCTTCGCCCGCCGCGTAGTGCCAATAAAAGGAATGAGCCACCTTTGGCCTTGATTGAAACGCGCGACCACCGCCGCGACTACTCGCCGTCGGGCCGGTCCATAGCCGCCGTGTCGGCCGCACTGAGCCCCACGGCCATGTCCCGATGCCTTGCGCCGTTCGTCGGAGCCCCGTGGAGCCGACCAGCGTGCCTCAAGCCTCGGCGGCGCCTCGCCTCGACCCTCCCGACCATGGCCATCAGAACGCCGCCGTCGCCGTTTACGCCAACACCGGCCAGATGCACCGGACCGCCGCCTCGAGCCGTCTTCGTGCTCCCCACGCCCCCGCGATGCTTGGGAAAATGACCCTAGCCTCGCCTAGCCGTTGCCACCGAGCCCGCCGCCGCCGGCGTGGAGAGCACCGCCGGCAGCCAGAGTCGCCGTCGGGAGAGGGAGAAAGCGAGGAGGAATGGGGGAAAGAAGAGGAGGTGCGGTGCATGGACCCGGTCCACCGTGAGCCAAGGCGAGGGAAGTCGGTGCACTTGGTCCCCGATAGACCGAAGTTGGGGTCTATAGACTCACAACGGTGAGTCCACCATAAACCAGCCTTTATTCTTTTTCGGGATATGTTTTAATCTTGAAATTCGTAGAATATTCATACGAACTCGAAAAAAATTATGAAACAAGAGTCCAAATTTTTCTAAAAAAAGAAGCTCTACGTCTTAGGCTTATCCATGAGTGCATTTGGAGTTTTTTGAATTTCGATTTGCTTCTTTGTGAATGTCTATATAGGAGTCGCTTATCGCGACTCTACGTCACGTTTCAGTCTTGAAGGAGAAGCTACGCAAGGAGGACGACCCGGAGTCAGTGGAGGACTTGCCAGAGGACCTTTGAGGTGCTCATTTCCCACCCACCTCGTAGATCCTATTACGCATGCCATGATAGTTTGCTAGCGCTTTATTTTATGTTGCAATGCTATATGATAGGATTGCATGATTAGAATGCTTGTGAAGCCTTTACCTTGTCGCAACCCATCACCTGCATACCCGCTGATAGATTTAGCCACGCGCTTATTATATCTTGCTGCTATCAGTGCTATATCTCACTTACATGTTATATATGATCCGGGATATATGAGCCGGGCATTGAGTATGCTTGTGGGCGACTTTGGAGCCCGGTGACCTGAGGTCATGTGGTGAGTGAGATTCCGTGTATGCCTTGGGTGTGTGGTGAGGGTTGTGTCGACCGGGCGGGATCCACGACGAGTCGCCGAGACGAGTCTAGCCGGGATTGTGCCACGGGCCTCTCCCACCTCGTCCTACCTGTGGTGGGTAATTTGTACGGAATTGGATACCCGGTGCTAACTCCTGTGACGGGACGAAGGCCGGGAAAAGGAGTGTAGAAGATGTCTTGCTTGGTCATACCTAAGGACTTGTATCTTCGAGGACCGGAGATCTTGGGAATTGGTGCTCACCTCACGTTTTACGTTATGGGCGGATTGCGGATTGCCCCATCTACTTGGATGATGCCATACTTACTAGGAGGTAGCGGTTAGTGTTATAGCGTGATGTGCCCCGATGGCCTCCATCCTGCCGAGGCAATGGGGTTGATCTTGAGTCGCGGGAGTACTCGATCACGTCGCTTTCACGGTCTCGGTAGCGACGGTGGTACTCCGGAGCTTCCCAGAGCTGAGTGGTTTGGTGGCATTGTCTAACTAGGTGGTCTCCGTATGTCATCCTAGACGTGTGATCAGCGTCGATGATGGTGACCGTGTGGTCTTGAGTACACGCTCTGCAGAGTTGTAAATCTATACGTATAGTCCAGGCCTTCGGGCTGGGACCCATCTGAGACTGGACTACTTAGGGCTTGCGCCGGCCTTTTTGCCTGGACTACCCTCGGTATGCGCCGGTCTTTTGGCTAGGTTTTCTCGAGGTCCAACTTCTCCGAGTAGTGAGGGTGTTTTCTCTTCTCACCCCGAGTTGAGTGTGGTTTGGGGATTACGGCTGAGAGCCCGGAGGGCCGAGAGCCTAGGGGCAAAACGAGAAGGAGTTGAAGGGCTGTTCTGTCATTTGGCCCGCATGGTGAGGTGTGAGATGTGTTGTGGGAATGGATCGAGCTTTTGTATGATATTGGTTTGGGCATTACACCAGGGTTGGTGTGATGCTGGGGATGGTAATTAAAACTTGTATATATTTATTTATTTAAACTTGATGCTTGCATAGGAAACTACAGCCAAATATAGGCCTTTTTGATATATCCTTTGCATTCCACAAAGCACCACATAGCAAAGCAAAGCATAGGGTGGGAAATAGCCGATTACTCGATTGTACTTGAAAGTCATTTTAGTTTGCAAGGTGAACTTCGGCTACTTGGAAGATTAGATGGTTTCGTGCCTACGCTCAAGGCGAGGATGGTTGATGACGCTTCAAGCGTTCTTCTAGCTGTTCTGGATGCTGCGTGACTCTGTTTGCTTCCGCCAAGCGGCGATGTAATAATATTACCCTTCTACTTGTACTCTTTTATTCGAAGTTTGACTCTGTAATCGACTGTAAGTTGAATAATGTGATGGAATGATCCTCGGAGACTATCATATTATACATCTATCTGTGAATTTCCCTTCGTGGAAATTTGGGGATGTCACCGGTTGGTATCGTGAGCCGTGTTTGACCGTGGGGACGAGACCCCTAGGTTTGGACAATAGCCTTAGGAATGAAACTTTTTCTTTCTTCGGTATATTACCGACCATGCATCTTTTTATGCATGGCTTACCCCTCTGTTTGGTAATGCTGCTAATTCCGCATCTTTATATGCGTGGATTACCTATCTGGTCGGTTACTTTGATAACCCTGCATCTCTCCATGCATGGATTATCTCCTTGACCAAGATACATTACTAACCCTGCGTCTTTGTATGCACGGATTAACCCTATGGGTGGATACGCTGTTGATCCTGCATCTCTTTATGCATGGATCATCCATCTATCCAGATACATTATCAACCTTGCATTTTTATAAGCACGGGTTATCTTTGGATGGATACCTTATCAATCATGCATTCCTTTATGCATTGTTTACCTTGCATCTTTATATGCACGGTTTACCCGGACGTCTGCTAATGGCACTAATCCTGCATCTCTATATGCACAGATTATCTCTCGAGCCTGGAGACAGCTTACCTATATGTCTACTAGTCCTGCATCTCGGTATGCACGGATCATCCCTCTGGACTGGGACATCACTATTCATGCATCTTTATATGCATGGATGGTCTCACCAGCCGGATACATCGTCGAACCCACACCTTTATATGCTGGGATTGCCTCACTAGCCAAACACATTGGTGATCTCGCACTTCGATATGCATAGGTTGCACTTCTATCTAGATACATCACCAATTCTGCACCTTTATATGCATAGCTTAACCATCCTGCCGATTCCTAACCCAAGTTTAATGGACTAATGCAGATGGCTGAGCCTGAGACCGTCGTCAACCTGCCCCTGGATGGGCAAGCCTACGGGGGTTTCGCGTACCTTCTTCGTGAAGCACTCGGAGAGCTGGGCATCCCTGCGGAACGCATCGAGTATGTGCACCGCATAGAGCCTGCACCACATGGATGCTCAGGAGACTACATCACGGTCCATCTCACCGTGCCTGCAAGTGAGACTGTACCAGAGTTCCATGGCTTCTCGAACTGGAAGTGAACGACAACGTCTTCATGGGAGTACAAGCTGTTTCTCGGGTTGCGCTTCGCAACTTGATGAGAGACGCCCGCCACCTGTTCAAGGAAGGTCGCTTCCGTCTGCTACCCTATGCATTGGATCACTCCAAGCCACCCGTTCCACAGATTGCTGTCGCGGATCATGCTCCCTTCACCGAGGCAGATCCTTGTCTCACTACCTGCAGGTTGTGCCTCCGGCACGGGGCAGTGCACGTCTGGACGTGGAGCAACAGAGCCGTCACTACCTCAATATGCTACTTCAGGTGGATGAGATCCCGCTCAATCAGGAGGAGGAGAAGAAGCTTCTCAAAAGCACCTTTGCGCTACTTCCAGCCGCGTGATGCCGATCGTGAAGCATAGCCTCCTCGGTCGCATCGACAAGCAGGATGCTGAGATCGCCATCCTGAAGAATCAAGTCCGAGAAGGCCAACTCAAGGAGGAACACTTCAACTACAGGATTGGAGAGCTGGAAAGACAGCTTGAGGACAAGATCAGGGAGCTAGACAGGCAAAAGGCAAATGACAAGATGGCTGGACGCCAGAAGCAAGTGCAGGAGAACAAGTGCAATCATTTGACCCAGCAGCTGGAGCAAGCAGGCTTCCAAGTCCGCGTACAACCGGTGTCATCCGATACAATCCCCGAAGATGACAGAGTGTATGAGAGACAAGAGCTTAGGGACCCGGACGCTGGAGGAAGTCCGATCGGGCGCCTCGGGGAGATTGAGGAGCTACAAGACCGGATTCGGGGAGGGACTCGTAAGGAGCCCCGCACGGAGTACTTCAACATCGAGGATACTCGCCTCAACCTCGATGCCTGCCCTGATGATGAGCTTCCTACTCCCAGAGACACCGAGGACCTCCTAGCTGCACGTGCCTACATTGCCCGAATTCACAAGACACCTTCACAGCTAGAGGCCGAGGATGAGCGGTCGGTCTCTTACGCCGAGTGGCATTTAGGCTCGGTCGGTCGCGAGCAATGACTAGAAGTAGCAAGTAGTTGTTGGAAAGCCTGCTTGGCTAAGCGACATGACTCACTTCTAAAGTAGAGTAGAATGTCCCCTCTTCTGGAGCCTACCTGCGAGTAGTGCGTTTCTCGCGAGTCTTTTAGTGTAGCTACTAAAGACATCGCCGTGTAATAAATCTTGTAATGAATGCTTGGATCTATATGCATTTTATCGGATCTTTATGCTTCTTTGTTTGAGTGTATGTTTAGCATAAAAGTTTAAAATTGTTTAACAATAAATCTATGTGCACTAGCCATAACCCTATACCCCCTTGCCACATGCAGAAAAATGTCAGACCAACTTCCTGAGCACTCAAAAACCCGTGCACCTTCCCTGCCGCAAACCATGGGTGGGTCCATACCTGCCCAAAGCATCAACAAGCTGCTAGAAAGCCAGACTCGACTTCTACAAGCTCTAGTGAAGGACTTACATGATGGAAGCTTATCCATGGGACCTTCCCTCCAAACACAGAGCCCCCAAGAGCCAGAACTAGAGATCCCCGAAGGACTTCCCACAGTGGATGGTGCTAAGAACAACCCTGGTACTCCTAGCCCACCAGTTGTTAAAGGACCCTTTTCCAGCAAGGAACTCCTCAAGGTGTGTCACCACCAAACCCAGAGCCTAGAAAAGCTATCAGAGGATCTGCAGCAATGCACCAAGGAACTACGCAAAGACCCTAAACCAATGCCAGATACCATCATTGGGCTGGAGCTCCCCACCTTCGACGGAGATGGAAATGACCTCGTGGCTGCCCTAGACTGGTTGTGCGATACTAAAGAAAAGTTGGACACGCTCGCACTCTCGAGGTGAAACATGTGTCATGGTCGCGGTGAACAACTCACGAACCGCTGGCGAAACACGGTGGGGACGGCTTCCACGAATGTCACATCAACCCCCACCATATACCCCGGGAGAGTTTGTTGAGGAATTCCGTGAATGTTTCGTTCAGGAAAGCTGCAGCGAAGATCAAGCAAGAAGAATTCTACAATCTCAAGCAAGGAGGCGGCAAAGATCCGGTCATCTGTCGATCGATTCGTTCGCCTGATGCGGTATGTGCCGTCTGAGTGCATTCCTTCTGAGAAGCACAAGATGTACTACTTCCGCAAGGGTTTGAACGCCCAACACAAGATGGCCCTGGTGGATAGCAGTTGCTGCACCCTGATGGAGATGATTTGCCTAGCCACAGGCAGTGAAGGGAACAGGTCTACGGACAACGAAGTCATCAAGGGGAAGAAGCGACAGTCTGAGAGTACATTTCCCCCACCAGCACCTCAGAAGCCGCGTGAAGATGTGTACTCGCCCACGGGCCAAGGGGATGGTATCCACACCAACCTATACCGCAACCTTGCTACAAACCCAAGCAAGAGGGAGACTGGCTTAATAGCCCCTACAAAGGGAGTACCCTTCGCTTTCTGCTTTAATTGCCATCAATCAGGACATAAGTCCACGGAATGCCTAATGAGAGGAGACGTGTGGGATACCAAGATCCGTGGCAAGAAAAACGCTACTGCACCTACACCCGTCGATAGCAAACCAAATGATTGCTACGTGTGTGATCAGCCAGGCCACATGGCTTACCAGTGCCCGAAAAAGGTGACCGTTGCAGTTGGGGGACTCTTCAATTGTTTCAGATGCGGGCAAGAGGGTCACAAAGCTTTCAGTTGTCCTAAAAGAGGAATTGATGACTCGACTCAGGAGACTACTTCTTCTAGCGCCTCTGAGTCTACCGACGGAAGTCTCCACCACAGCCCTGCTATGATTGACCCTACCGTGGATAACGGTATGTTTTTATGCATACAGTTTTTATCCTTTTCGCTTGTAAGATTTTGGTATTGCTTCTCTATACCTATTTTTACTAAGCTTTCTTTAAATCCTAGTCTATCTAGTGACCACATCAAACAACTATGGACCCCATCTACTTGTGTAGAATATTCTATGACCTAGATGTGTAGAGAGTGAGAGCCCCGACCTGTGGACATAATCTTTTAGCCACTCCCACCTCGCTACCATCTAGTGGTCTAGATGTTTTCCTCTAGATTGGGAAAGACCCCTTTTAAAAATTAGCACGTGGTCCAAGGTAGTACTAGCTACAGCAAGATGATGTTTACATCAAGCAACTTTGACGCTGAGAAGACGAAGAAAGCCATAGTGACTATAGCTTCCCGATGTTTCCCCACAAAGCCAACAGGAAGTTACACCCTCGGAGATAGAACAAGTACATGTCAACCGTCAGTCGAAGACCTCCGAGTTGGAGTGGTACGCCACGCCTTGAATCTCGGGGACGAGATTCCTATAAGGGGGGGAGTCTGTAACAACCCTGAAAATTACCAAACACCAAAAAATCACAACCAACAAAATTTTTTGAAAACAAACCCATGTTTGGTGTGTGACATGCTAGGAAGACAACTTGTAGTTGCACAAATAGACCCTAGCTAGCATGTGTGAGCATATGCACTCTAAACAACTTGTGATTTGGCTCTTATGATTTTATGTGATGAATAAAATCAACTAACTTTAATTAAAGAATCGCGCTTGTTTGTGTTGCCAATCCTTGGATGGAATCCTAAACCCTTAATGACCCCTAGAGGACCCCACTAGGGTGGTGTACATGTTGGCAACACATGAGCATCAATATAAGTGCCCAAGGTCTAGTATAGAATGGAATTAAGGAATAGAAGAAAATTAGAAAAGCTTTTAGAAAGGAGAAGGAAATACTAAAGACCATTTTCGGCCTGGTTGCTCCAACCAGGCCCAGCTCGCCCACTCTTACGCACTCGCGGCCGGGCCAAGCACAAACAAACCGGCCGGCCAAAGACTTGGCCTAGCCGCGGCGCTGGCAGCGCACCCGCAACAGGCCGGCCCGGTTCGAGCACCGAGCCGGCCAGCGGGCCGGCCGGCCTCACCACGACCACATCGCGCCAAAGGAGGCCACTCCTCAGCGGCGGCGGTGACAAGCGGGCCCGTGGACCCCGCTGTCATCTTTTTCCCTTCTCCTCTCGTCTACGCTTTTTCTCGGCGAAGGAAAGCGCCCGGCGCGGAGCGGAGGAAGGATCGAGGCCGTCGAGCCTTCCGGCCGCCCGCCCTCGCCATCCGCCGCGGACGCCTAGGATGAGCGCCCGCCGGATGCGCCCTCGCCTCCCGCGGGATGGCACCCGCTCGACGCCGTGACGCGAGCGAGCTCGCCATGACGGCACCTGCGCCCTGTTCCCCTCGCTTTTGACCGGACGGGCGTGTTCGAACTTCGCGCTCACGTCGCGACACGGATGCCCGCTCCCATGAACGCGGCCACCCGCCGCCTCCTCATTCCCCTCGGCCGTTCGTCCCATCCATGGAGCCGCCGCCCCTATAAAGACTTCGGTAGGGAGCCCTAGGTTTCCTAGAGCCTGCGCCGCCGATTTGGTGGCCTCGCCTTTGCCATTCACCCCGAGGAGAAAGAAAGCGAAGAAGGAGGAAGGGGGAGTGCGGAGAAGAGAGGAGGCGGAAAGGAGAAGGAGGAAGCCGCCGGAGCCGACCAGCTCGCCGGCGCGGAGGTTCTTAATGCCGTTAGCGGCGAGTTGGAGCGAGGAGGAGCAAGCACGTCTTCGTCGCCGTGGCTGGCGCTGGCGCCGGACGCAAGCCGACGGCTGGCCGCTAAACCGCGAGCCCGCCCACGCCCGGCGCCACGTCGCCTTCACCGCAGCCCAAACCAAGGTGAGCACGCCGTCCATGCCGCGCTCACCCTTGCCTCGCCCGTCGCGTTCCCACTCCACGGGGGCCGCGAGGCCGCTTCTTGGCCGTATGAACACCGCGCCACGCGACCGTGGGAAGGCGAAGGCCGGCCTTGCCGAGCTCTCTCGACGGGAACGCCTCTGGCCGGTGTGCAGCGCCATGGCCCGCGGCCACCCATGGCAACGCCGTGTTCGCCGATCCACGCAAGCGAGCCGCGGGACTCCCACCATTGTATCCGTCTTGACGGCGTTGCACGAGAAGGCACCCTTTTGTCTGCCTAGATGAGGACCTAGCCGAGGCCGACCGCTTGACTTGCCCGTGCGCCGCCATGGGGACCGTGACCTCGAGTCACCCATGGAGCCCGCCGATCCCGACGCCTAGGAACCCAGGCTGAGCCTGTTACCTGCCACCATCTACCTGGCGTGCTCACGCACACGACGTCCGGCCAAGACGCCGCTGCTCGAGCCACCATGGCTCGGGAACGCCGTCACCACCATGCCGCACCGCCAAGGCCGCCGCCATGGCGGGACCACCGTGGACACCGCCCGCGTTCAACCACACCAGGCCGAGACCGCCCACCGGATCACCGCCCGGCGTGCCCGCCTCGCCGTGGCGTAGAGAGCACCCACTGTTGCCCTACCTAGGCCGTAGGCCGCCAGCCCCTCGACCTTGCCGGTAGCGGTTGCTCTTGCGGCGCCCGCCGCGTCGTCGGCATTCCACCATCGTCGGCCACCTGGTGGAGCGGACCCGAGCCGACGAGCTCCGCCATAACCTGCCGAGCTCAGCCCGCCAGCTAGTTTGGGAAAAAGCTTCCGCCACGACCGGAGTTCGACGCGGACGGATCTCGCCCGGGCCGCGACCGCCACCGCCATGCCGCGGCGCAATCAAGCCACCTCCGGCCGCCTCGCGGGGGCGAGGAGGGGGCGTAGCGCGCCTTGAACCACGGTACCTAGCCGCCCTAGCTGGTTGGGAGAGAAGGCGCTGTCTTGCCCGTTTGGCGAAGCCGCGCGCGTCCGCCGGAAAGCCGCCGCGGCGTTCGCCTCGTGTGGGCGCCAGCGTTTTGGTCATTAGCGCAACCTTCGCGCCCCCGCGTAGTGCCAATCGCAGGAATGAGCCACCTTTGGCCTTGATTGAGAGCCGCGGCCACCGCCGCGACTACTCGCCGTCGGGCCGGTCCATAGCCGCCGTGTCCAGCCGCACCTGGAGCCCCACGGCCATGTCCCGATGCCTTGCGCCGTTCGTCGGGCCCGTGGAGCCGAGCGTGCCTCAAGCCTCGGCGGCGCCTCGCCTCGACCCTCGCCCGACCATCGAACGCCGCCCGTCGCCGTTTTACGCCAACACCGGCCGCCGAATGCACGGACCGCCGCCTCGAGCCGTCGCCGTGCTCCCACGCCCCGCGATGCCGGAAAATGACCCTAGCCTCGCCTAGCCGTTGCCACCGAGCCCCGCCGCTCGCCGGCGTGGAGCACCGCCGGCAGCAGAGTCGCCGTCGGGAGAGGGAGAAAGCAGAGGAGGAATGGGGGAAAGAAGAGGAGGTGCGGTGCATGGACCCGGTCCACCGTGAGCCAAGCTGAGGGGAAGTCGGTGCACTTGGTCCCCGATAGACCGAGTTGGGGTCTATAGACTCACAACGGTGAGTCCACCATAAACCAGCCTTTATTCTTTTTCGGGATATGTTTTAATCTTCGGAAATTCGTAGAATATTCATACGAACTCGAAAAAATTATGAAACAAGAGTCCAAATTTTTCTAAAAAGAAGCTCTACGTCTTAGGCTTATCCATGAGTGCATTTGGAGTTTTTGAATTTCGATTTGCTTCTTTGTGAATGTCTATAGGAGTCGCTTATCGCGACTCTACGTCACCGTTTCGTCTTGAAGGAGAAGCTACGCAAGGAGGGACGACCCGAGTCGAGTGGAGGACTTGCCGGAGGACCTTTGAGGTGCTCATTTCCCACCCACCTCGTAGATCCTATTACGCATGCCATGATAGTTTGCTAGCGCTTTATTTTTATGTTGCAATGCTATATGATAGGATTGCATGATTAGAATGCTTGTGAAGCCTTTACCTTGTCGCAACCCATCACTGCATACCCCCGATAGATTTAGCCACGCGCTTATTATATCTTCTTCGCTATCGATTGCTATATCTCACTTACATGTTATATATGATCCGGGATATATGTAGGGCATTGAGTATGCTTGTGGGCGACTTTGGAGCCCGGTGACTGAGGTCATGTGGTGAGTGAGATTCCGTGTATGCCTTGGGTGTGTGGTGAGGGTTGTGTCGACCAGGCGGGGATCCACGACGCAGTCGCCCGAGACGAGCCTAGCCGGGATTGTGCTTACGGGCCTCTCCCACCTCGCCCTACGTGGTGGGTAATTTGTGCGGAATTGGATACCCGGTGCTAACTCCTGTGACGGGACAAAGGCCGGGAAAAGGAGTGTAGAAGATGTCTTGCTTGGTCATACCTAAGGACTTGTATCTTCGAGGGGACCGGAGATCTTGGGAATTGGTGCTCACCTCACGTTTTTTACGTTATGGGCGGATTGCGGATTGCCCCATCTACTTGGATGATGCCATACTTACTAGGAGGTAGCGGTTAGTGTTATAGCATTGGACAGGCCCCGATGGCCTCCATCCCGCCGAGCGCGGGGGTTGATCTTGAGTCGCGGGGAGTACTCGACACGTCGCTTTCACGTCTCAGCGGCGGTGGTACTCCGGAGCTTCCCGAGCCGAGTGGTTTGGTGGCATTGTCTAACTAGGTGGTCTCCGTATGTCATCCTAGGCGTGTGATCGGCGTCGATGATGGTGACCGTGTGGTCTTGAGTACACGCTCTGCAGAGTTGTAAATCTATACGTATAGTCCGGCCTTCGGGCTAGGACCACATCTAGACTGGACTACTTAGGGCTTGCGCCGGCCTTTTGCCCTGGACTACCCTCGGTATGCGCCGGTCTTTTGGCTAGGTTTTCTCGAGGTCCAACTTCTCCGAAAGTAGTGAGGGTGTTTTCTCTTCTCACCCCGAGTTGAGTGTGGTTTGGGGATTACTTACCGAGAGCCCAGAGGGGTGAGAGCCGGTTAGGCGGCGAAGGAGTTGAAGGGTCGCTGCCGCCGAGCGCTTGATGGTGAGGTGTGAGATGTGTTGTGGGAATGGATCCGAGCTTTGTATGATATTGGTTTGGGCATTACACGGGGTTGGTGTGATTTGGGGATGGTAATTAAAACTTGTATATATTTATTTATTTAAACTTGATGCTTGCATAGGAAACTACTGACCAAATATAGGCCTTTTGATATATCCTTTGCATTCCACAAAGCACCACATAGCAAAAGCAAAGCATAGGGTGGGAAATAGCCCGCATCGGTAATCGAAAAGTCATTTTAGTTTGCAAGGTGAACTTCGCTACTTGGAAGATTAGATGGTTTCGTGCCTACGCTCAAGCCGAGGATGGTTGATGACGCTTCCGCAACGTTCTTCTAGCTGTTCCGATGCCGCGTGACTCTTTTTGCTTCCGCCAAGCGGCGATGTAATAATATTACCCTTCTACTTGTACTCTTTTATTCAAGTTTGACTCAGAATCGATCGTAAGTTGAATAATGTGATGGAATGATCCTCGGAGACTATCATATTATACATCTATCCGTGAATTTCCCTTCGTGGAAATTTGGG
>JADLZK010000145.1:0-15820 GCA_015847255.1 Hyparrhenia diplandra
TGGGTGCCTTCTTCATGTCGGCTTCAGATTTACTGACAGCCGCTTCAGCTTCGTTAGCTCGCTTTGAGGCCAAGGTTTCTCCTCTTGGCTTGTGCTTTCGCAGCAGCTTCTTGGTACTCTGTTCTTCTACTGTCTTCAGGGATAGCTCTGTACAGAGAACGTACATGTGTTGTACACTGAGTAAGTAAGGAATCATAAGATGATGTTGAAGTTTCAGATAATCATGCAAACACCTAAGAACAGATTGTCAACTGGTCAATCAAATTGACAATTCATGAATACAACACTGCAATTATGAAAGTGACAAGCTAACAATCATTAAACACTTAATGAGAATAATTCAAATTTTGTGCCACAATAAGGGATTGTATCTTAAGTAAATACAAAAGAACATTTGTGAAGGTTGAATTCTTTATAAGATTAGAAATTGTATCTTAACTTAGACATTCCCAACTTTCCAATGGGCTTCATTCTGTTTATGATCTCATTTATCTGTTTTTGTTTGATGTCTTAGGTGATGAAGATCAAGGAGCAGATGGAGGAAATTTATGCGGCAGCAGATGGCACTGGCCATGTGCTCAAGTCATCTTTATTGCAAGAGTCCAGGGGCCTATTTGGGAGAATTAGCACTTGTGCTAATTTTAGGCTAAAAGTTTAGTCCTTGAATTAGACCTCTAAAGAATTCAAAGTAATTGAGTTGTTTTGGTTTGGATCAATGGACTAATTTGCTTTTAATGCATGTATCCCAGTCATTAGCTCCACCTTTCATGCATATATCCCAAATTAGCCCCAATAGGCACCTCTTGAGGGGCTAATTTTTTTAAGGTGCCATCTAATTTTAGCCCCAATTAGCACCACTAGTTTGGCTCCCTTTAGGGCTAAAATGGGTTAAAAGAAGGGGCCAAGCAAATTAAAGACATGAGATCCAAACATGCCCCAGATCCCAATTCAAACCACAAAAAGCTCCACCCTCAAACTGTGTTCCCCAGGCATCCATCGCAATGGCAGGTGGCACAACGGCATGGCGGTGCTGCAGTGCGGTGGTGTTGTGGAGTCGTGGTACTACGGAGCGGTGGACTTGTGCCATGTTAGCCGGAAAACAGAGCTAATGGAGTAATATATGATGTTAACGGAGGAGCACTTTTTCCTTGAAGGAAAACGTCTAGAAAACAATATTCTTCATATAAACCACTTGACTTTTGGACACACAGGAGTATTTCTTAGTTCCAAACAATTACATCTTCCCTTATTTTATAGGAGGACCAGATTTTCACTTACAAGCAAACCTGATTCTAAACTGTTTGCTAACCCTAACCTAGATGCACTTTTGGCAGTAATGCTATAGTTCCGTGGGTACTGTTCATAACACATGCGAATGGTACCACATCACATATTTATTTAGTTGATTTGTCAATGTTGGGGAGATGAGGTCTCCCAAATCGCAGTATTCAACAACATTGCTATGATGGGGGCGATGTAGACAACAGACTTGGATTATGGCTCAATAGGGTCGATCAGATTGGTTTCAGAAAATTCCTAGTTTAATATGCTTACCGATGCCAATGATTGACCATTGTGCTTTGAAGATATCACAGGTTGCCATGATGACCCAATGCAGATGACACCTCGATTGCTTATGATCCGCGGTTTGTCGGGTGACTGTGGGTGAAGAGGCCAGTCGGATAATGTCAGAATATCTAAAGCTGTTGAGGTAGTACGTTGACATGCTGCCTTGGCGACACAGAGAGAAAGCAATGCCATGGCACACGGGGATGATTGCAAGCCATGGAGGCTTCAGTTGACATTTACATTGAGGTTGTCTAGGGAAAGTGTTGAAGGTGAATAGATCTGTGATCAAGCAGGGCAAGTCTAGTACATCTGATTGTTGAAGGGATGGTTGGGGACCAATGGTTTATAAAGCGCGCACGACGTGGACAGAGAATGAATCAGTCCACTTGTGTTGAGGAGATAAATCTTCCAACTGGTCCTCGCCATCAAGGGATGATATAGGAGATATTGATATCGCCTTTGAAGGCTGTATGCCTAGAAGGAACTACATGGGGATGATGATGGTAGTGGAATCAGTCACATTTTAGTGCCTCTTGCCCATAAGCATGTTCTCTGGTTTAGCCGTGGAGGCAATCCAGAGGTCATTGTAGCTGTTGGTGTACACGCATTAGGGACATGATGGTTTCTCAAAAAGGGGTCACATTGTAGTTGTTTCCGGGACATCATTCAATGAGGTGCTACAGCCATAGTCGACCACAATCTTGTCAATTATCACATAGAATTCAGATTTGGGAGCTTTTGATTGACAATGGGAGCTCCGAGGTATTTGCAAGGAAATTCCTGACCTTGCACTGAATTGATGATTGTATGCTCAATATCTTGTTGATGGCACTGAATTGGCTTTCACTAAAATATGCTTAACTCCTAGTAGAAAAGGGTTGATTGGTGAACTGCCTCTAGACCTGGCAGACAGGCAGAGCAAAAACTCAAGAAACCAAGAGGAAGGCCCTCAAACCGGTAGACAAATATGGATGGTGTATAGATCCTGCAAAGAAGTTTGTGCAATGCATATTCTGTAAGAATATAGTACCTTTAGGAGATAAGAGGGTTTAGCAGCTTACGGTGTGGGCTAGTGCGGATGCAGAGAAATGACCCAAAGCACAGTGAAAGAGATGCATGTGTTGTTGAAGAAGAATTCAAGGATAGCTTGCATTTGTGCAAGTACCTGATAAAGGTGGTGAAGACACGCTGGTCGCTCTCCTAACTAAGGTCACTCTTTCCAGCAATCCTGGTGCACATCTCCATACAAGTAAGCTGCTTGGTCCTACCTGGGGATCAGACAGATTGACAAAAGACGAGCCGCCCTGTGGATGGCACCGCTGAGATCCTCGAGGAAATGGGTCGCCGGGCTCGCGGTTTGTCGGCCCATTCGCATCGAGGCCTAGGGATCACCGATCTTCGCTTCTTTGGTTGTGCTCGGATACGGTGGGGAGTGGCCGAGGAAGAGCGAGAGCGGTCGATGTTGGGTGCCTCTCGGCCAAGAAGGGAGAGGTTGTTGCCATGGCCGCCGCCAGAGATGTCCGTGGTCATCGGCGATGGTGCCGAACCAAACGTGGATGACAATTGGCCTACCGTTGGACCTCTCTACGCCTTTGCACCACAGCTTGTTCGCGGCTATCTCGGTTCTTGGTAGACGTCGGTCGTTGGAGGGCTACTCCGTAATTGTTGGGCCAGGGATATTGTTGGCGCCCGGCGGTCAGTGCTACTCCGATATCTGCGTGTCCGGAGGATCTTGGATGAGTGGCGTGCTTGATCCGCTCTCGGCCGACAAGCTTTGTCCGGAAAAATGGGAGCTCTAAAGAGTTGTGGAAGACCAAAGTTTCGCTTCCTAAAGGTGAAGTTCTTCATTTGGCGGTGCCGCACTCCGAGGTGTGGACAGCCAGAGCCACGACGATGAGACATGGATTGCAGCACTCAGATGAGCTGCAAACCTTTGTGGTCAAACTCCTGCAGACTTGTGACCATTTGTTTGTAGGTTGGGCGCCACCACAAGGCAACTATGGTTCCACTGCTACTAGCACTGACCGCAGGGAACTCACGCCGACGAAGATGAGGGTTTGGGTCAATCGGTGGCTTCGACAGCCAGCGCGCCCGACAAAGGCAGGGTGGCCTTCCCTTTTGATACGCGCTTATGCTCATCTCTGATGTTACGCAGGAGCTTTAAACAGCAGGGTATTATCTGTTACATCGCAGTGGCTTCGCCAGCCGCACCCTACTCTGACAGCAGTGATTGCAGTAGGGAGAACTATGGTCCTTGGCGCGTGCCACTCCACCTCCTTTGTCGCAGGGCTCGCTTGCTTCTGGTCGCAGAGTACCACATTTATGTAATATATGCATGTATGGGTCCAGTGAGAGTTAGGCTTGCTTGGAGTTCGCGGATTTGCCCTCGCCGGCACGGCATCCTTATCCTCGTAGGTCTTACGCACCCATTCCTCGCCTCTCTAATGGAAATACACAGGCCACATGCTCGCTATAAAAAGAAAAGGTGGTGCAGAAGATACGCATAGAAGACGGCGATCGACAAGTCAAGCTGTGTAAGTTAATCCAGTAATCAATGCCATGTTCCGTGACGGAAAGATGTAAAAGCAAGCAAAGAAGTGAGCTTATTGATGACCACTCATAACCAACCACCTTATCGTGCCGCGGAGATTAGGGTTGATTAGGACGATTTGAAAACATTGGGCCCGCGACACCAATCAAACAAAGCGAATCAAGTCAAGCAACAAATCAGTGAATTAGGAAAAAGTGATAGTACTGACATGAAAGCCTCCTCCGCTATGGGCTTCGTTGTTGCATGATGAGCTAGCCGAAACTTCAACCCACCTAGAAAATAAGAAAATTACCACCAATCTAAGAGCAAATGGAGTAAGAAGGACCCAAGGACGAAACAGAAAACAAGTTACGTGATAAAAAGAGAAGCATATCTGTCAAACCCGCCATGATCCAGCTCCTGTTCGCGCTGCTGGCCGCAGAGGCGGCGCTGGCGCTGGCGCTGCTCTTTCAGCACGCCCGTGCGCCGCCTCGCTCTGCTTGCCATCGACCGTGCCAAGAGGGGGCCGCGGGCCCGTCATGGCCAAGACCGTCGCGGGCACCATGCTCCTCGTGCTTGTCTCTGCCGGCTACAGCGTCGCTAAGATCCGCCGCCGCGCGGAGGAGCTCGGACAGCTCACGCCCACAGATCAGGTGCTCGCCAGTCGCCACCTCCTCGAGGCGTCGCTCATGGGTATTTATGCTCCTTCATTATCTGCCCTCCTTATTTGTTTATTTCATCGGTACCAATTTGAGATCGCTGCACACTTGTCCCTTTGGCTGGGCTAGGGGAAAACCTGCGTGTTCTCCTATTTTGATAGAATGGAATTGACAAATCCTCTGTGGATGATTGATTGCAAGTGGTTTTGGTGCTGGATTCTTACAATTTCTGCCAAGTGCCATTATCACAAAGATACTAGAGATACCTCGTGCGAAGCACGGGGCAGGAAGCTGGAAATACAGTAGAAAATTTAGAGATCATTATATGAAGGAGCGTGGCCTTCTGAATGAATATATTGTTTCCATACTCATTACAAACTATAAGAAAGTAAAAGTGAAGCAATACAGTAAGGCTTGTATCGGTATTTTCTTTGGCTTGAAGCTAAAGACTGAATATATTCATGGGCATGGTAGAGTAACATACAATGATGCACTGTGCAAAATTCAGAGATAATTATATGAAGTAACGTGGCCTTCTGAATGAATATATTGTTTGTATACTCATTACAAACTATAAGAAAGTAAAAGTGAAGCAATACAGTAAGGCTTGTATCGGTATTTTGTTTGGCTTCAAGCTAAAGATTGAATATATTCATGGGCATGGTAGAGTAACATACAATGCTGCACTGTGCAATGGCTTCATCAAATCTCTTCAGTTTGATCACGTATGCAGTTCATAGCCATGTGTACTTTCCAAATAATTGGAACACTAAATCATCTGCCATGTGTGCAATCGCCTGTAAAAAAATAACAGGTGTATTGAAATCAGAATATACTGATAACTTCAATGACGTCCAATGTATAGCATTTGTTTATTGTAGTGAAGTATTATTCAGTTTTTTCTGGAAACCAAACTTCTGGTTTGTTTTTGCTTTTCAAGGACTGTTAAAGGAAATGCAGCTGATGCATTACCCAGTGATTTGTCGATTTTGATGTAGTATATGCCTAGATGGTTGTGCAGCTGGTTGTTCAGAGAGAGTGTTTCTAGTAAATTAATAAAGGATTGAAGGGAGATTACTTTGGAAAGTATCATTCAGCCATTGCCATTAACGTTTAAGTACCTACATATGCACATCACCATTTTTTTTTGTAAGTGCCATCGAAAGGAGATCATAGAAAGACACGTCATTGGTTAATATTAAAGTGATGTGTACCCAAAAAAAAGGGGGGGGGGGGGGGGAGAGGGGGAGGAAATGGTTCCATTCACTGCAGTTGCATTGTATTAGGGGAACACATGTCCCTTAAGAACTTTGCATTTATCTGGTATATAATGCATACCCTGCTTGATTGGTTTTACTTTGGCTATTAGCATGTTATCATTTTGAGTAGGCAGAGCCTAAAATTATTTTCCATAAAAGAGAATAGAAATGTCTTAGCGATGTTGAAGCGGGGAATACTCCCAAGTGGCTGTAGTTATCTAAAAATTAAGATGTCCACTAAAATGGTAGCAGTAAATCGAACGAATGTAAACTGTACGTTGTAAAGTTAAGGCTGTATGAATTTCTTATAGCCCTATCAAAATGTCTGGAAGGACCAATCAAGGAACCTAATAGACAAAGCATTTTGTGAAAGGTAAAATGTGTATCCGAAAATTATATGAATATAAAGATTACCTAACTCTTGCATGCTTATGGTTTCTAAAGTTGGCCTTCGTGGAGGCAAAACTGCAGCAGAGGAGTCAGCATTTTACAGCTATTGATTGATAGCGACATAGCGTTTCCTGCACCACAAAGCAAAACCAATTGGTTGTTTATGTACATGCGAATTGAGCATACAAAGATAACACCTGGTAAGGTATACATAAGTAACAGAGAGGAATACTTAGATGACTGCAAGGCAATTGACGCAAAATTAGAAAGCAGAGCCCTTTTGGGCATTTCACCGAGCATGTGGGGGGTCACATAATGGCATGCAAAAGACGATTCGTAGAATCCTAGCAGCGGCCAGCAGGGCACGACCATGACGAGGTGTCGCCCAGCAGCTCGGAGAGGAAGCAAGTGAGGCACCGACTAGGTCCCCAGAGAGGGGTGCACGCACGGACGTTCAAAGATAGACGCAGCCCCAGCAAATTTGTTGGCATCTACACCTTGCCAAAATCAATTCGATTGCTGTCAGAAATCCGATTCCCAACAACGAAAATGATTCAATTCGAAGAGAGAGAGAAGAGAGGGTGCTCACGCAATAAGTTCCTCGCCGCTGATCGGGGAGAGGAGATGGCAAGCCGTGATGCGGGTCGCAGTGGCATGCCAAGAGCCGGGCGTGGAGCAGGGTCCAGGGCATTGCAGGGCGGCGGGCGCAGGTTCCCGAGCCGGGGAGACGATGGATGTGGATGCGAGGAGCTGCGAGGCCACGCCGATGTGCCGTGACGCGACGGCAAGGTAAGGAGGAAGGAAGGGGGGGGTTGCGGCGCCGGCAAGGCGTGTGGGAGCGAGGAGGGGGTTGTGCGATGGAAGCGAGAAGGTTCGGGAGAGGTCTGGGAGACGGCGAAGGAGGAGGCTGACCTGAATGGTTGTGATCTTGTGAGGGTCGGATCGACGGTGGGAATGTGGTACTGTTACAAATACAGTAATCTGAGTCTTGCGACGGAGAACTCAGCATCTACGAAAAAAGTAGGAGGTTTAGGATAGATAGCATCACCTATGTAATGCCCTCATATTACAGCATATTTGTATTTTTCATCACTGGATAACATCATAGAGAATTGCGGGCTCCCTCCTTCCAGGAGAAAAAATTGTTATGAAAGCAATATTTCAGTTACATTATTTTATTTAGATACTTTGGTGGGATGGTGTTACTATCTCAAGTTTTACTTGTTCTATGCAAGCTGTGATCTTTATATTCTCAATGTAAAACCAAGTTAGAATCTGTTAAAGTTTTACTGAACATTTTGCAAAGACACATTCAATAGCAGGCTAGCAGCCACATACCAATATCACAAAGAATGATGAGAAACGTGTCAATTGACACTGAACACCTTTTGACATGGAATATACAAGTCTGCAGGCCAGACTCCATGTGTTCAGTTGTTGAAATCATGGGTAAGTTGTATTGCTTTCCTGTGGATGCTTAATAGTTTTAAGAATGTACCTCAACATTTTAGCATGCCGTCTCTTGTCCCTATATTATACAAGAAAATCTGTTAGTACGTAGGTTTTGTATGGGTTTCTAAAGGTTTCTAAAAAAAACCTCTTGTTCTTAATAATATAATGATATACAACTCTCTCTCGCGTGTTCGCGAAGAAAATGTTTGTTGCTAATACCGTTATCAATCTAAATATATTTAATTGAATTTCTTCAATTGTAAAACATCAGAAAACTTGCATGTTTGTTATCCTATCTTCTTCTTCTTCTTCTTTTTTCTTTTTTCTTTTTTTTTTTTTTTTTTTGTGTGCGAGGAGTTCGTTATCCCATCTGAACTTTGAGTCAGGTTATATAACAACCTACCATCCTCTTTGCAACAGTTTTTAGAGTTCAAGGGTGGATCACCCCAGCCTTTCGATTGATATCAAAAGACAGAGTTTTACAGCACTTGTTTGGGAACACCCACATGAGACCATCTCTTCCGAGAATGGCGAGCCTCCAAGAATTTTAAAACCCCTAATGGGAAATTACAGCAAAAAAGTTTCAAAGATCAACAAAACTTGAAAGAAAAAAGTGTAACACATCAACAAGTAAAACATCTTCTTTGCAACACTTGTCTATGTTTCATGCCTTTTTCATGTTTATTATCATGTTTCGACTTTGCATTAGTTTTTTAGACCAAAGACCTCATGGTACTGCTTATATTAAAGCACAAAGGTTTATGCTGGCAAAGTCAGCCCACAAGTGCAACAAAGAAAAACCTGGAAAAGTTTACCCATCCCTCCTTCTCCCAGAGCCCCTAAGGTTCTGCACCCTGAAAAAAAAAAAAAAAAACAGCGACTGTATGACTTCCAAAACAGAAACAAATGCCCTCACACCAACAAGAAGGCCTATTACACCTATCTCCTCAGGCAAACACTTTCACCTAGTGATACTAGCAGAACAAGCCCCCTGCAGTTCTTGTAAGATCTCTTGTTTCTGCTTCTCCTCCGTCCCTTGCCAGCATCGTCCAGTCTCCAGTGTTGTAGGAAGCCCTGTATCTTGAAAGCAACCTGTAAAGGTGTTTTGGCAAGTGTGTTAACAAAAACCATTAATATCTGGCCTTGCACAAACTCCAACACAACTCCAGCCAACACAAACAATTTCCACCAAATGTCTATTCCTTTAGCTTCTCCCAGGAACATGCCCTGGAAATCAGCCAGCGACAACAGGATTTTTTTGCCAACCTATAGCTCCCTCATCCAACACCAGTTTACTATCACCATTGGGCATCTGACATGATATGATATCAAATCTACTTTGCCGCACAGATTGCAGTTTATTGAGCCATCCCAGTGTCGTTTTTTATCTAGGTTGCTGTTTGGAGTCTACCGTGCCACATCATCCAAAACAAATTTGAATTTTCAAAGGCAAATTTGTGTGCCAGACATCCGTGATCCTTAAATCAGTCACACCTCCATACATGATCAGCCTATATATGGACTTAGCCAAGAAAGCCCCAGAGCTCTCTCTAACTTCCAATTTGTCTGGTCTTCCCGTTTGGTCAAACTCCAGCACACTCCTCTCTCTCCACTTGTCCAAAATTCCTCCTTCGAATCAGTTGCCACTCTTTTTCTCCTGTCTCAGCAGCCAAAATGTTTACATCATGACAGATCCTGTGCAAATAATAGAAAGTGATTTTCAGTAGGGAGTTTCCTAACCACTGATCAACCTAAAATCTGGTTTTGTGCTCACTCTCCAGTCTCCACTAATCATCCTTTTCCTCTTTCATACCACTCTTTTTTACAGGCCCTGCCAAAACTGGGAGGTCCCTTTGTGTTTTGAACCAGAAAAAGGCTTTTCCCTCTCAGTTTTTTTTTTCCCTTAGCAGCTTCATGCACATACTGTCATCCTCACTTTCCAGCCTAAAAAATCCACTTTGACAGCAGGGCTGTGTTCATGGCTCTAGTCTCTATGAAGCTCAAACTTCCACTATCTCTTGGTAGAGCTAAGGTCTCCCACTTTATCATGTGATATTTCTTTGCCAACACCCTCCCAGAAAAAATTCCTCTTAAAGAGTCGAGTTTTTTGCTTTTGGTGATTTCCTTCATACTGTTTTAAAGGCGTCGCAGAGGCGTCCAAAGGCGTACACAGCTCGCCTTGGAAAACAGTGGCGCCTTGTGGCCTAGGGCGTCTAGGCGAACCAACACTCGCCTAGACGCCCTAGCCGCCTTTAAAACATGGGAGCCAATAAAAACCCATTTGTATATGAGAATGCTGGTTAAGCTTGTATTGATCAGAATTGACTTTCCTCCATATGACAGATGACCACATCACCAAATTTCCATGTCTGCAATCTTCTCTCAACTTTACCTTCTGCTCCACTTAGATTTGTTTTTCTCAGTTTCCTATTGCTGATGGGAATGCGCATATAGGTCATTGGAAAAAATTCTAAATTTAAATTAATCGCCTTACAGGATTGTGTCATCTGTATACTAAGTGTGTGAGAACTCCCCCACCCCTTAATTCTGGAATCATTCCTGTTATCACTCCACTTTACTTGATTTTTTGTAAAATTGCTGCTAGCATGTCCCCCACTAAGTTGAATGAACTGTGGGATCACCTTGCTCAGGCCTTTATATTGTTACATTAGCCTATAGCGCGGGCCTCGCGGGCACAGATCTGGTCGCCCCGCAGTGTCCCAAGTCCCGGAGGGCGTAACATTCAGAACTCTCGGTAGTCGCCTATGAATATCTGCAGTGGCATATCGGGAACGTCCCTCCGCATCGCTTCGCAAAAACCGCCGGCAGGGGCGCATCGGGAGGCCACAGATCCTCCCTTGCGGTCGCCCCGCTGCCCCCAGTTCACAGCGGCTCCGCCACACCCGATGTGGCACGGGGCCCGCTGTTGTCCGCAGGGTGGGAGGGAAGGCGCCGAGGCCGCCGCCTCCGCCCAGCCCCGTCGCCGCCGGAGGGCGCCGACCGAGGGAGGGATGCCGGAGGAGAAACGTGCCAGCTCGAGCTGTAAAGAGAAGATGCCCCCCTGCCGGCCCGCGCCCATCCCCCCCCGCAACCGCACCCCGGGGAGGAGGCGATGCGGTGTCCGGCCGGGAGGGATGGGCCACGAGGCCGGAAGGTGCCGCCGCCGAGCTCGCCCGCCGCCCCTCCCCGCCCGCCGGCCTCCGCCGCCTCCATCCCCCACGCACGAGCTGTGGGACTGCGCCGCCGGCCTTGGGCCTCTCCGTCGCGAGATGCCGCCTGCGGCCCGGCTGACGGAGCGGGCCCGCCACGCGCGCCCCCGCACCGAGGCGCGCCCAATGCCCCGCGATGGAGGTCGCGCGGCCCGCGGGCTTCACGGAGCCCGGACGAGCAGCGCCCGCCCGCGCCGAGGTGGACGGATGGATGGAGGGAGGAGAGACGCCGAGGTCCGCGGCCCGGGGTGTTGCCGATGGAAGGCCGAATCCTCGCCGCGCGCGTGAAATTCCCCGTGGTCGGGTCGTACTCCTCACCGCGGCCCCCGCCGCACCTGTCCGCCGCGAGCCGCGTGTCTGCCTTGGCCACCGAGCCTCGGGCGGTGGGCGGCTCCCGCAGCCGGCATCCGCGGCGCAGCGCCCCGCCGCCCCCGCACGCTCGATGCGCCGCCATGGCCGCCGCCGCCGGACGCGCGCTCGCCGGCCCGCCTAACGCCCGATGTGCCCTGCTCGCCATGCATCGCCCGCCGAGAGTTCGTCCCCACCGCCGTCGGGCATCTCGCCTTGACATGCAGCCGCGGCGAGGTAGCGGGTGCCCTAGAAGGACGCGTCGGCCTCGCCCCTCCATCTCCATGGCGGCGGCTGGGGCTGCAGTGCACCTGCAGCGGCCGTGGAGGTGGCGGCCGCTGCGCCGGCGGGGTGGAGGAAACTCGTGGATTGAGCCATGGAGGTGCAAAGGCCGGCTGGCGACGACGCTGGATCTTGGTGGCGAGCGAGGACGGGAGAGGAAAGCGCAATGAGGAGGGAGCGGCATCCGGGAGGGCACAAATACCGCCGCACGACATGCAGCCGACACTATCTCATGGAGGGAGAGGAAACCCGCTTTGGACAACCACTCGTCGACACAATGCCAAAGCCCTCGCCGCCGAGGACGGAGGCGCTATACCTACCGCGAGACGGAAAAGCGCATCCGACGGGAAGGAGCCGACCGCTGCGCTTCATATTCGTGCCACGGCAATTCGACAACAGCCGTTGCCGCCATGGAGCGGGGCGCGTGACCTATCTCGCACGACTTCAAGCCGCGCAGAAGGGCTCGCACCTCAGCAGACGCTGGCCGAGGCGGTACCGCCGCCAACCCCGAAGACCGCTGTAGGCCCCGCATCGAACGGTACCCACACACGCATCAGTGCACGACGGGGTCAAGGAGGGCAGCGGGTATGCTAGAAAGACACAGAAACGCCGGCTCGCAGCACTGCAGCACCCATCATCACGTGAGGCGGGGGGGGACGGAGAGCCCGGCGGCCCAGCCGCCCGCCGGGCCAAACCAGCTACTGTCCGCCGACAAAAGATCGACGGTCGTGCCGCTGGCCGACGTGTCCACTCCTCGAGGTCCGGCCTGGTAGTCTCATCATCTCTACATACTCCCCCTCTTTCTCCTTTCAAGTTGATGTCTATTCTTCCTCCACTGACTACTTTCTCCACCCAGTTTATCCATTTGCTGCTAAAACCTTTCCTCTGCAGCACCTCACTAAAAAATTTCCAACTGACTTTATCTTATGCGTGTTCGAAATCAAGTTTTAGAATGATCACCTCTTCTTACTCCTTAATTCATGCAAAGTGCTTAGGTGTAGAATGACCACACCATCCAGGATATACCTCCCTGGCACAAAAGGCTGTTTGGGTCTCGCATATCACGTCTCAACGTTTTAGTCTCTTTATTATAATCTTGTACATCACATTCAATAAGCAAATAGGCCTATATTGTCTGATGTTGACTGCCCCTTTCACTTTTTGGGAGTAGTGTTACTGCCCCATAGTTCATCCTTGCCAAATTTAAGTTGCCCGCAAAGAAGATAGTGTAACATTTCTAGCTTAATTCATTCCTAGAATTCTTTGCCAAAAACTCCTGTGAAACCATCTGGGCCCGACACGACACAGTGTTTGTTACGACTTGCACTGCAGAGGGAGTATGAATGGGAGATGGCCGGTTGAGGCTTGAACGCCCAGCGGCGGGTTGGCGGTGCCATGCTCGACGCGCCACAGCTAGGTGAGACACGAGAGAGCGAACAGAGGTCACGTGAACTGAATGCCAGGAGCACTCAATCTCTGGCTAACCTTCATTAATAAGAATGTTCCATACTTATACTTGTAATCCTAACAACCATCTCCTAGATTTAAGGAATAACAAAATCACTTCACGAGACTAACAAATCCTGATAACCAAATGCCTAAACGATCGGAGCCTGGAACAACCCTTCGCCCCTGGCCGGCACCGAACCTGGTGACTGCGCCGCGCCCTCCTCGAGCTGCCCTTCAGCCACTTTGCTTGCCACATCGCTTGTACGTCTTGCCGTACATAACAGTGTTAGTCTTCGTTTCTCTCACCTCCTTTTCCAACTCCATTGTGAACTTCCTTATTATTCTCTCGTTGTCGCCCTCAGAATAGTCTTCCTCTCTCCCCAGCACTTTTTGATCTAGATGGATTCTGGGTCCCAATTCTCCTCGGAACAGTCCTCAGAATAGTCTTCCTCTCTCCCTCCAGCACTTTTGATCTAGATGGATTCTGGGTCCCAATTCTCCTCGGAACAGCTTCTTATAGAAATTTTGATGTGAGGACACACCTACCATCTTCTATTCCCTGGAAGTAACTAGTGTTTGCATCTCCTTTCAGTAACGAATTTTCCTTCTTCTCTACCAGAACAATTCCTCTTTTTCATAAATTGCTATCAGTTCTGCCTCCCACTCATATATTACCTTCCACCTTCTGGGCTCAAATTTTTGACCTCCACCACAACTTGTCTCTCCTCTCAATTGCTATTAATAACTCTTGTGTCTTTTTCCTTGTGTTACTGACCCAGTTTCACCCCCATCCCTCTCATACTCCTCCCAAGGTGTTTGATATGTGATGCCAGTGGTCTATCCCATAGGTTTTGCTTCTCAGTGGCCACATACTTATCTCCTAGTCCCAAAACCCTTCCTGTGTGAACCAGCTGGTTCCATTCTGAAAACCTTTGATCTCACTCCCACTCAGGTTTTTGTGGTGATGAGCACTTGGTTGTGGTCCAAACCTAGTCAGTCTTCTGAAAGATTGCTGTCGCTAAAGGATATGTCATCTCCCATGCAGGTGAAACCAGAGCTCTATCTAGCATTACCATGGCGGGTCCAACCTTTATTAGTCCAAGTGTACCTCCCTCCACTTCCATGCATTTCTCTCAACATTCCCTCGCTATAAATTCATTAAAGGCATCCAATCCTCACAACTCCCAGAGCTTCTGTCAGCAGTTACATTGCAGATCAATGCTTGCCCTTTAAATAATAGCCATCTTACCCCATTTTCAGTAATGCATATTTCTGTAACTAGAGTAACATGTAGCTTTCTAGAATTACTGCTTTTTGTATGGAGCAAACACTTCCAGTTCAACTGAATTCTCAGATGCTTGCTCTTTTTGTTTTCAGGATACTCTCTGTTTCTTGGATTAATTATTGACCGATTACATTACTATATTAGAGAGTTAAGAAAGATGAATAAAAAACATGGAGGCTGTAACCAAGCAGAGTCGGACACTAGAAGAAGCGAAAAACTTGGAAGCACCGAGGAGATTCAAGGATACCAGAAAGAGGTTGCAAGTTTGAAGGAACAACTGCAAGAGCTCCAGAACCAATCACAAAAGAAAACAGAGCGACTAAAAACTGCTGAAGCAAATTCTATTGCTTTACAAAAACAATCTGAAGGTTTACTTGTTGAGTATGATCGCCTCATTGCGGAGAACAGGGATTTGAGGGACCAACTGCAGTCAATTGACCTTCGCCTGTCCCATTCTGACGGAAAGAAGAAATCGTGAAGCAAATTCTGCAAATTTCAAGGCCATAATGTTCTGTAGATCTTCTGCCAATAGGTTAACTGTAATCAGTTTTGTCTATTATCATAATCGCCTATGTAATTGAGTGGATGGATGCATGTATGTATGAGCGGATCATTTATGCTTTATATTATGGAGCTAACTGCCTCGTAGACTGGGAGGCATGTACTCAGACCCGGAATTGGCTGTAGTTTATTGACCCAACATCATGGTTCAGTTAGATCACCTAACAAGAACCAGCATCTTCGAAACCACAGGATCTAACCCGATTGTGCTCTTGATCGCTTGGGGAGGTTTAAAGTGGGGAGGAATAGTGGGGTCCTCAAACAGGGCCCTGTACTAAGATTTGGGGAAAATAGCGTACAGACCATCCCTAGGCAGATCCTGTGCAGATTATAATGCTTTATTTCTCTCTCGTTTAGTTTTGTCCCACGTGACATGCGCGGATGGTTCATACCAGATTTGTTTCCAAGACTTAGGTTCATGTCCAAGCATAGGTCGGACAGGCCTAAATAATGAGTGCCCCTCAAATCTCCTTCCTACCTGGTATTCATAGGGATCTTCTCTTCGATACCTCAGATGGGCAGTGTAGGTGCGGAACTGCATCCCACGCCACATTTGATCCAATGAGGCATCTTAGCACAATGGGGCTTGCTTTTCCTGGTGAGTTTCCTTCGTTTCATTCCTGCGCTTGCTAGTTGCTACAACAAAGTTGACCAGGGAGCGACGCTTGGATGTCCTAGGTCGGGGTGTGATGCCCGAGGAGTGACGTCCTAGGCTGGACTAGTCCCCGCGGGCGTTTCAAATTTAAGCTGCCGTAATTCCGCTGGGGTGCACGGCGGGGAAAGGACAGGTTGTCCCAAACGAAGCCTTAATGGTTGAGATTGTGTAA